>JAHWFP010012439.1:0-20240 GCA_023313725.1 Lithobius niger | reverse complement strand
GGAAGTAAGCACTTAGTGTGAAGCAAGTAAGCCCTCGTGTAACAGAAATAAACACTCAAGAAGACAGAGGCGATTCAGGTTGTTCGTCATAACTGAGAAGTATGAATCAACTTGTAATCTTCACAATTCAACGACCGCGACCACCCTTACTCAGCTCCTCGTGAAGGATTTTAAAACATTCCTCTATAGACTCAAACTTGTTTTAAAACTTGGCGGAAAAATTGAGTGGCTTCTCAGCCACTTACGAAGCCCTTGTGTAAGGGACGTAAACACTCAGATGGTAACGAATTGGATTGTTCGGCATGAATGAAAAGTATGAATCGGCGTGTAATCTTCATACTGGACCTCGACCATCCTCACTCATTTACGCGTGTGAAGGATCTGTAGACATTTTTTTGCAACTTCAAACGTGCTTTAAAATTGGATAAAATCGTTGAGCAATGTAGCCGATTGGTTCTAAAAATTGTTTGCATGAAAACACATTTAGTGGGTAGATTTCTGTAGGGATCACGTGGATTTCTTTATATCTATTCCTCTCTTATTTTCCTAATGAATGTCTGATAAAAACCACATTGGCTGAACCAATCCCAGCAAACTCCACACCTTGAACATGTTTGCTCTTTCCCGTCAACCCACGCAAATTACGAATACGAAAACAAATGCGTTACAACTTAACTCTGAAATCAGCGCTATCATCATCATCAATGCTGCAGTTTCTCCAAATCGATCAGAGAGGGCGTCTTCCCGGATGTTCCATATCCGTCCATTCATCCATCTATCTATCCATCGTTCTTTCGTTTTCTCCATCATGCTGGAAAAGTTCCGTCTGTTGGTTGGGCCAAAAGTAGCTGATTTCCTTCGGCCTCCGTAAACCGGTGTTTCATTCGTGATTGGTTGAGAGCGCCGGAAGCCAATGATCGCCATCTGCTGGTGGCTCGTTGGTGCAGGAAGACTTTGACAAATTGCCAGGAGAGGGCGCTGCTGCTGCTGGCGGACTACGTTTTCTTCCTTCCGCTGCATCGTGCTTGCATCATCACGTACAAGTATATATAATCTCTACTTCCCTTTGCTTGTTGAGATTTTGTCTTAGCTAAGTGGATACTGACAGATGTTTAGTAACTACTATACTCGGGCGATTTGAACTTTTATTGTAAGATCGTGGGCGTTTAAAAATAAAACAACTTTAAACGCCAAAAGCTTGTGTGTCACTTTTCAAGTAGTTTTAACCAAAGAAATCGAAAATATTCTCTTTTGAAGGGGCATCCCCACCAATGGTAATGCTGTTTCGGTTGGACGAGCGACATTTTTCGTGGTAGCTCTGCTCACAGGTATAGCGCCCTTTACAACGACCTGCATTCCAGCTGCACCGCAAGGTAACCTGAAGTATGGAAGTGTCTTCAGGCCAAAGACTTAGCCATTTTCCAACTATGGTCGGCTGAAAAGCCCTGCAACAAAATTAGAAAATTCCGCTGCAAGTCAAAAGGCTTTAACAATCCTCCAATGTCATGTTGCAAATAGCATGTATCATTCAACCACAGTATTGTTGTAGCATCCATGCCATCCGACCTCAGCCAAGTTTCCACACTGAGTCTTTACGTCTCCGGGGCACTTCTGCCCGTAAGCACCCCCCCCCCCCCCCCGGCCCCCCCAATCCTTCCCTCCCTTGGCTAAATTAACCCAAACCCAACCATCCTTCCCCAACATCAGCTAGGCCTAATCCAAGCCTAACGTTCGTAAATGTCCCCTCCCCCCCACCCTCTGGAGAACGTGCAGTGGGGGGGCCTAACTCAATTTGCCCCTTTCATTCTAACCTAACCTAATTTCCGAATTTGTTTCACCCTTTCCTATGTTCTCAATTTTTTAATTCTAACTTGGCTTAGATCGTCCAGCAAAGCGTTAAAGGCAGGCGCGCGCTTGTAATAAACAACTATCAACGACTGAACCACCCAATCTGGATTAAATCATTTTAGCCATCTTGCCTTCAGTTTTAAAGACTGAGATTTCCCTCGAATTTCGGCAACCCCAACTTACACATGGAGGGCACTGGAATCTCCCCTTTTAGAATTTCTTCCACCTCTCAGTTTTATCGCCTCAACCAACCATCATCCTTCCTCCACGCACCCCCTTCACAGGGAGCACACGGACCTATGGATAGATTCAGAGTGGGAATGGCGCGGAAAAAGCGTTTGTGCCAATTTGTAGGGATTGACAGGGACGCCATGGGTTTACCATACCATGAACTTACATATACGTCTGATGGTGATGTATCCTCTAACCACTGCTAGATGGTCGGGGAAATGCTGCAAACGTCCAATGCAAAGTCCGTGGGTGAGTCCCGGAAGTTTTTACTTCTCTTAATATTCGTCAGTCATTTTTGTTGTGGTCCATTTTTTAAAACATGTTCTATTTTTTAAAGATTTTTTTTTGGGTGGATTTTTATAGTTTTTAATTTAATTTTTATCTTGGCTGAAATTTTTATCTTGGCTGAAAAAAAAAGTTTTTTTTTTTTTTAACAGACAGTGGCATAAAAACGGTTTCATGCGCTCTAAGAAAACACCCACGCGTGCACTCCTGAGAACCACTTAAATAGTTTTTAGTGGCCTTTGCCATAGGCACCAAAACATGATCTCAATACGATTAAGAGTGGTAGAATCACGAGTTGAGTAGGATTAGGAAATTCTGGTAATTAAGGAACCTCCAATACAAACATACTTGGGGGAGAATTTCGTGAATTTCTGCTTTCTTTCCGCAAAACGAGCACCATGCACGATTTACACTGAAAAAAACCACACCTTTCTACTCAGCAATTATAAAAATCAAAGCTTTACTAGTCGCTGAATGGTCACCCGCAAATAAACCACAGATCTATAGGGCATACCTCACTTAGAGGAAGCTGTTTGCTTTCATTCCCGTTATGCCCGCGCTGTTAAAGCAATGACGCCACGTTCGTGAATCGTCGGACTTTTACGGAAGCACGAAGCTGCTTCTCTTCACCGGTCAGTGTTTTTACGTTTAACTTCGTTTTGAGCGGCAGCATAGAAATGAGGTTTAGGCTTACTTAATAATCCTGGAGCAAACACAATTATAGAGGTAGAATGACGAAATGCGGTGAAAACTATCGCTATGCCAAATAGAGGAACACATTGTAAATCGAAATTACTTCGAAAATCGAAACCGTAAATCGAAATTACTTCGGAGAATCGCTTCGCGGAAAGAAAAGGAAAATTCTCTCACCGAATGCTACTCATGCTTTTATTTGAGATCTATAATTTCTGCGTTTCAGCACCCAACTCCTTTCCAGCAAATTTCCTTCGACCTTCGGTGTCGGGAAATTTAAGTCTGGTAAGGAATTTCGCCTTAAAACACATAAATTAGGCATCATCCTCCTCCATCCCACATATCCCTTATGAGGGACATCTACGTGATGGACAAAAACCAAGCGCACTGCCTGCTTTGTGAGTGGACCCCGGGGACCCCGAGTAAAGCCAGCAAGTACAGCTCAGTAGTCAGCAGTTTCTTCTCCAAACCAAGTGAATGCCGTTTCGAATCCTGCGGCTGACCCAAGTTTAACCATTGGCTTATGCGTACAAAAAGATGAATGGCCAATATCGGCACATCCCTCTGCCTCCCCCTCCCCCGTACCTCTGTTTCACCAAACTGGAATGTTGTTGGTGGAGCCTGGTAAACCTAGGTGACAATAGGAACGTGCAGTTCGACCATAACAAAGTGCATTATTGTCTACTAATGGTCAGTGTGCATTGAACGTGTCTGGAAATCTACTAATGGTCAGTGTGCATTGAACGTGTCTGGAAATCACCAAAAATAGGCTGATCTGTCAGTTTCGTCAAGTCACGTTGCGGGAAATAATTTATATACGCAAAATCTGAAATTACAATTTTGGAAATCCACGCCAACCAAGCCTGGATGCGGCCATCTTGGAAGCGTGATGACATGGTCACTAGTTAAATCTGGAAGCATACACGATTTCTGTCAACTAACCTGAAAGTAATGAACGTTATTTATGAGCTTTCCTATCAAGAAAAAATGGAAGAGCTTGCTTGATAACTTGCCTGTAAATCAAATGTCTCTATTGTGTGTGCGGCGTATCTTGAGTCCTGCAGTATTTTTTGAGCGGCTACGTCTTCCTGGAGGAGGCGGCCATAATCGACGGCCGCCACTGTTTTTGTACTATAGTTTTTGTAATCATCTTGGATATCAACAAGGCACTCTGCTACCAAAAACGTGTAAGCGATTGTCTATGTTCGTTCTGCGGCGAACTCAAGATAGGCTGCGGACACTATAGTTACCATGCCATCACACTTCAAATATGGTCGCATCCAGGCTTGGTTGGCGTGGGTTTCCCACCCTGTGTCTTCATATTTTGCGCAAATATAGTAAGTTTTTGTTGCTGTACTTGAGTGCAACCAGTTTTTTTTTTTAAGATTTTGATGCATTTTTCTCATCTTGTTTGTACGTTGTTAACGGTGACCAAGACACTGAAATACTGTGTCTAAAATAAAATGCTGCTCTTGTTACTGTCCTGTTTTTTGCCCGGTCAGAGGGCGCCCACATTTTGCTGTTGTAATATTTATGTGTGCATCTGGTTAAATATGTTGCTGGGAGCCTATCACTGCTTTTTAGCATCTCATCATGGATCTCAACTCATAAATTCTAGCCACAAAACTTTTGCGGTTGCTTACAACCAAGTTACGTACTGGTTGCGGGCAGAGAAGTACAACTTGGTGTCTGAAATGAAAATGCAGTAAAGTACAGAACGATGCAGATCTCCTGACACTCCACACATCTTTGATTTCTGCGTCCCCCCCCCCCCTGCAGAGCGGGATGCCCCAGTCCACGTCTTTCATTGGCAATAAGCTGAGAAATGTTAGACGGTAAGCCGAGAAAAAGTAAGTTAAAGTAAGGAGGGCGAGACAACTATTTGATGCAGGTTCAGCTCCCACTCCCACTGAATCGGGGGGGGGGGGGGGGGGGCGGAGCGGTGGAAGAGTGCAGGAAGGAAAAGGAAGCATCTTCTCATTTTGCATGACGAACGAGTCTCGATGCGCCACGTGACGGTGCGTCCAATTTCGAGTCGGCCGTCTTTCCCCCCTTCCTCACGGGTGATGCTCGAAAAATGAAGGATCTAGGAGATTAAACGCCAAACTCATCCCTCCCTAAATCCCCTACCCACCTCCCCTCCCTACACGACCCTCCCCTTATTGCCATCCTTCGAGCGATCACGCACTCACTGCCACTCGTAAGCACTCATACCCCATATCGCTTCTCCCTCTCTACTCCTAACGCCACCATCTCAACAAGCTGGCGGGACGGGAATTGGAGGGAACAATAGGTTGCTTTTGGGCGTGACGGTCCGTCCCCCTTCTACGGTTGCCCATTGTCCCGTTAGAGGCGTTGGCACACTGAGGGTCCAAAGCCACGTGTCTTCTCGATGAACCATTGGGCTCTTTCTTTTTACCTTCCTATTCTTTTCGTTTCTTTGGGACGCCGGAGGACGATCCAGCGGCTCCTTAACGATGATGAGTTCATTCCATTGGTCTGTTGTTCGTTCTCGCTCCACTTCTTCTTGTACTGATGCACTCAGAGATCCGCACGCGCGCGCGCGCACAGACGGAGTTAGTTTTTGTCACTGCATCCTAGAGAGCACCTTTATTACAAGCCTTCCCCCCCCCCCCCCATCCCACCGCCATCGCCGGGTTGTGCTTTATTTTAATTAGCAATCTTCAGCCACGCATTGGCAAGAGAAAGTGGGACTGGAACTTGTTTTCGGTGTTTCTGGATTCCCCCACATAAGAGATAGTTCTGGCTCGTCGTAAGCGTAATAGAACAAGTTGCTAAGGTATACTGACTTGGCAAAGTCGGCTCCTCTACTAGCCGATCGATCTTCGTGTAGGAACCGCATTTCTAAGATTTTTTGTTTTCATGTCCCTAACTGTGCGTAGTTAGTTTTTGCTCACCTGAAAACTTAACTTTCATGTTGGGTTTTGGCTTTCCAGTGACCTTTACCAATTCCTCACCCCTTCTCTATAGAGCAGTGACACGACGTAGTATTATTGTGTATAACTCTATGATGGAGTCAGTAACTGGGTTAGCCGCAAGGAGCACTGCAGAGAGAAAAAGAAGGGCGTCATACTGAAGCCGATGCTACGAAGAGTGATTTCTTAGACCTAAAACGCGCGATTTTTGTTGTTGGAGAAAACAACGTTATTTTAAGCCTAAGAAATCCGCTCTTCCATTGTTTTTTCCTCCATTTTTATGTAGTGCACCTTGTAGTTATGCCTCCAAAACCCATACTGGTGCCAGTCTGGTGCCAATATGGAGGCAAATGTCACTGCTCTATACGGCAGTGACACAACGTAGTATTATTGTTTACAACTCTATGGTGGAGCCAGTAACTGGGTTAGCTGCAAGGAGCACTGCAGGGCGAAAAGACGGTCGTCTTACTTTAGCCAATGCTATTAGACTGGATTTCTTAAGCCTATAACGCGCGATGTTTGTTGTTGGAGATAGCAACGTTTTTTTAAACCTAAGAAAGCCGCTCTCAAAGCACTGTCTTGACTAGAAATGGTGTTTTTCCCCTTACGTCTTAATCTAGTGCACCTTGTAGGTATGACCTCCAAATGGTATCGCGTGGCCAAAATGACGTCACTTGACGCTGCTCTATACCAGGGCGCGTGCAGAGGCGAGCAAGCCAAAAATATGATGTTAAACAATGATGGACAAGTTTTGTGAGGTTCCTGGAAACTTGAGTACAGAGATCAAAACATAACAAGTTAGGGAGGTAGCCTTCCAACCAATGAAGGCGAGACGGAAACACATCCCCGATTTATATTACGTACATACCGGAACTAAAAAAAAAAAAAAACCTCCATAGAGTACATCATGGATTGGAATAGGTTATCCGCATATGCTAAGTTTTTCTTCAGAGCTCAATAAACTTAATAACGATTAGCAACGCTATACAGCAAAGCCGACATTTTTTTCTTATTCTCTATAGGGCCATACACAAATGACGTCATGCAAGAGAGGGTTATACGGAGTGTAACTGATTAGGAAAAAAGGGAAGAGGAGACACAATTTGCAACGTTACGTTTTTTTTTTTACCAAGTAAAATTTTTATGATAAAGGAATTTTTATTATTTAAACTAAAATAAAACATTTTCCATAAAATGTTACTCTAAGAAACACATATTTCTCAATAACTTTTTTAAATTTTAACAGTCAACCTGAAAAACTAGTCCTAACCAATTCAAGAAAACTAGGCAATTTTCCCAAATTATTACCTTTTAACTGGTATCGTCATTTATGTAAGATCCTTTATATTCTGCTTGGTGTTTTCTTTTCCACAGATCACTCCTGGATTAGTCTTTTTTTATTTATTTTTTTATTAACGAACTGAACAACCATTAGCAACATACCACCAGGAAAATAAATCCACCGACCAGTTTATTCCTTATACACTATTCTTGGTGTCTACTTTCCTACAATGCGTTCGTATCTCGGCTGTTGGCGGTTGTATTTCTTAAGGAGCCTAACCAACTGTTACCTTGCCAACTGCTGTCTGTGCAAACAGCAATTTAACTTTAATGTTTTTCAATTATAATTGGTGTTTTCCCCTGTAATTTATGTGGATCATAATCGAATTAGCATTAATAACGTGCAATAAAACTTCACCTTTGTACTTCTGGTAGGTATTTACCATCATCAAAATTGCATTTTGTCTCAGTTTTTCGTTTTTGTTTTGTTTTTTGCTAATTACTGTAACCGGCTTACATGTCAAGCGCTCCGTAGTGCACCTTGCCATTAACAGAGCTGTTGAGTTCACGCTGCTCGCCACTGTGTACACACGGGAGTTGGCACAGCGCGCAATAGCTGGGTGCGAGGGTGTCCTATTGTTCGACCAGTCAGGACCAGCTCGCATCGGTTTGCCGTAGTTCTCTGGCTACGGGCCCATTGTTCTCCACGGTATAAAAGAAGCCTGGATCGACGGACTCGGACAAGTTGGTGTGGGAGGTCTGACTGAAAGGGTGGCTCTCCACGAGCCTACAGAGGTGTAAGCAGAAGGCCAAATTCTGCTATTAGCCTAATATGTAATGCTATTGTGTTACAGTCCCCTAGCTGTGTAGTAAGGAGCGAATTAGAATTGAGCATTGTGTCTTGGGAATAATCGTCCACTTCCATAGCAACCTTACATTGCAAAAGCAAGTTAATGAAGATAAATATAAAAGCAGAATTTCTTTCGGTTCACTGTGACGCCTAAATATACCATCATTGTAAAGAGCGGAAAGAGATACTAACAGAAAAACAGAAGATTTATTATTCAGTAATGTGACTTTTCGTAGGAATACTTCGCTACATCCAACTGCTCGAACAGCTGCACTTGCAACGGTCACTTATTTTAAGAGCAGTAGGATTGGAGCAGGTGGAAGTCCGTTCCTGCATATTCTAGTATCTTCGACCTGGAGCAAATACATATTGTCATTTGCTTAGTACAGTTTTTTTTTTCCTGTGATGATTGTTTCATCTCAAACCTTGCATCGTATGATCGTAGCATGGTACAATACCGCTTAGTGTGCACTGATTTTTCTTTGGATATATTTTTAAAAGATTAATCATTTCATTTCCGTATAAGAGTAGAATGTGCTACCCAGGCAGATTAGAAGCTTATTTCCAGCAAGATTTTTTAAAGTGTTCTTCAAGAATGCAACACAAATTAGCGATGCTACAATCTACCTGGTGAGAGCCTTGCAGGTATACAAAGAGGGCAATTTAGCAACCGTTCAGTTTGCTGGAGTAAGCTGTTATACTGTGATTAAAATCGTACATGAGATAACACGTTTATAGCTTTGTTACGAACTTCCGAAAAAACGGCCATGGTTTTTGCGTTCAAAAAGAGGACACCAGAAGACGGGACCTTTTGTGTTTTGTGTTTCGCTGTTTACCTGAATGGCGAAGCCACGAAGGCAATAAAGCGAAAGTCTTACCTTATTGTTGCCGAACGCCATCGTCTAACATATTTGTACAACGACTAGTTGGATCTTTAATGAGTGAGCCATTGTTGCAATAAAGCGACAGTGTTAGCGCATTGTTGTCAACCATCGTCGAACATATTTGTACAACAAAGATTTGCACTGTTATTAACCGAGCCATTATTGTGAGAGCATAACGAGCCATTGTTGGCGGGAATGTTCTTTGCTCCAACTCCGTTTTTAAAACTCAATAGCTGCATATAAATGCCATTTTAAACAATTTCAATTTTTTCATTTGGGTCTTTTCAGCTGTAATAAATGTATTATTTGGAAACATTGACACTTAAATATTGATACGCAAACATTGATAGCAGTAAGTAAGAAACCCACATCTAGCCATGGTAAGACAACGGTTTCATTGTTACAGCATTGTTGCAGCTGTGTGTCTTCATGATATAAATCCACTGCTGCAATAATGGTCCAACAATAAAAAAGTTGTATAGAGGGGAGCAAAAAGTTTGGTCTGCTAACAATGATCAAATACAACAATTAAGATTTGCGGTATTGTTCTGTTCCATTGCATTGAATAGAACATAACAATGCCTTAATTCTCAATTGTTGTAGTTGATCATTGTTAGTATACCAAACTTTTTTCTCCCCTCTGTACAAGTAGATGATAAAGCATTTTCAGAGCTCAAGTAAAAATGAGTTCTTGAGTTCAATTATAGCAGTGCAACATTCTCTCCCATCTAGCTAATTCCACCAGAGGATGGCGTTACACTCTGTTCATCATAGTACTTTTGTTGTACATAGCAGTTGCTTTCGGTACATATTCTATCTGCAGTTTCCTCCCGAGTACACATGTCTGAGAATAATTTTTTTTCGAAATTAGCACTCTAAAAGGAAACAAGTGCTCTTCCCCGACTATTTTTCGCATCACAGCCGCCAAATGGTCGGCCACCAATAAGCATGAGGAAAAAACATCCCTAAGTTTCTACGACCACCAAAAACTTTTGTGAGGAGCCCCAAGAGATACCCCTCCCAAGTAAGGTAAGCAATCACAGCCTAGCGTTCAGAATGGTTGGCTCACAGCCATTCGACACAGGATGGAATTACCCCACCGACTAAAGGAAATACTAAGAAAAAAATGTTCAGTAGTCATTTGATGTATGCAAAAGATTGCGTTCACCCGACCACGCTAGATGAAGATTATCTAAAATTGAGCGTTTCAAAGAATACCACCGCTTTTTCCTCAGAACTAGTCCTGAGTCACAGAATAATTTTATGTAGTGCCACTGACTGTGACGTGTAATACAAATGTTATAGTAGCCTATAAACAGCTTTATAGACCTGGTTGTATTTTGATGATCAGTGTAAACAACCTCAACTTCATCAGATCAACAATGCCCTTAAAACAATGCAGCTGTAGGCTTGCTGAATTTCACTGTAATCCCTAACACCACCAGCATTACATGAGCTTGAACATTTCGTTCAGTCTAACATTAAATGTTTATGATTGAGCTGTATAGCAGGTCGACTGCCTCCACGAGAAAGGGCGAAGAAGAGACAGGGAAAACAAATCAGTAAAAACAAAATCGTTATTCCTCGCAAACATCAGGAGGCTAGTTTTTATCAATTGCCACCACCAGAGATGTCTTACATTAAACCACGTCACCAAAAACTGTGAGAAATGACAAAAGCATGCGTTGTCACCGAGACAATATTTGGACCAATCTATTACGTAGGATTGAAATTTCATATTCATGTTGGTAAAGCTAGCTCTTTCCCAAATCCCAAGTGTACTATTTGGGAATGGGAATCACTATCATTTTCAGGAATACCAAAACTGTGAAATATTGAGAATCAAAAGACCGAAAATTCCAAGGGAATCTTTTTTGACTTTCGTCCAGCTCGCAGGAGGGATTTTGGGAAACAGATGAAGAAAAACGCTGCCGGGAAATGGGATGGGGTGGGCTGGGGAGCTATAGTCAGAGGACATTTTCTTGTGCAGAGTTAGGTGCCAAGACCTGTCATCGTGCCAAGCTCCGTCCCGGAAACAATGGTTGGCGACAACTTTTCTCGTCGAGAGACCCGAAAAAAAATGAAAAGATAAAATATAAATAGTATTAAAAAAAATAAGGGTGAAAAAGAAACGGAATGAAGCAGCGGTATACGTGACGTATCCAGGGACTTAGCTGGGTCTTGCGTGCTGCAATGAGTCAAGATTAAAACTGACACCACGAGAAAGCTTTTCTTGATGGAATTAAAATGAAAGCAAACGTGTATGGAATTTAAAGAATCGTATAGTGAAATCGGGTTTTGGATTTTGGCATTTAAACCCATAAGTACCACTATGGATGCTAGGGGTTCTTTCTTTATAGTACCACATGTATGTAAGTTGTTGACGTGATTTCGTTGGCTTGGAGGCTAGGGCAGTATCCTCTCAGATACGCTTTGTGTGCCTGATTCTCAGGAAACTCGAATAAAGCACTATGGATTCTAGACGTTTCTTTCTTTATAGTACTATATGTGCATAACTTGGAGACGTAGATACCCTTGGCTTGGAGGCTAGGGTAGTGTCCTCTTAGATGTGCGTTGCTGTGCCTTGTTCTCAGGAAACTCGCATAAAGCACTACAGATGCTAGGCATTTCTTTCTTTATACTACCAGATGTACATAAGTTGGAGACGTAGATACCCTTGGCTTGGAGGCTAGGGCACTATCATCTCATCTGGACTTTGCTGTGCCGGGTTCTTGGCGAACTCGCATAAAGCTCTTTTTTTCGTAGATGGACCTAGTTATTTTCATTCCCATGTCAGATGTTCATAGTGGTCATCAAGGATTCAAGTGGGTGACAGACAAACTACAGCACTGTGAATGAATATGTCGAAAAACTACTATTGGTCCTTTTTTAAATTTTAAATGTGTTCCTATTTACTTGGACAAGGTGGGGTGTTTGCTGTTCCTGTATAGCAAGAAGATGCTCAAGGAAAGAAGTGAATGACCAAACCAGCCGTCACTGCCCACATCCATTCCTATGCATAGAGTATCTAACGGCACAATCTTTGTACTACCCATTGCGTATGGAGTCAGGAGTCAGTGTGGTATAAGGATTAATATTGACATTGACATAGATGTTGACAGATACCATCGGTATCGTATAATGGAATGGGCTACGGAAATACTTGCTAGTACTTCATGTGTTTAGGTCTTGTGTAGTGTGGTGAAAACTTTAAAAAGAAAACTGAAGTTTCGATAACTTTTGAACCAGATGCGATAAAGATACGTACTTAGTGACATTTTAAAGCCGAGTTCGAACAGCATCTTCATGGTTAACTTATGATTGTAGATTCATAGGCCATAATTTTGAATAAATAATGTGTACAAAATTAGTTTAACATGGCGACGGCCAACGGTAAGAAAACCAATCAAATGTCGTTTTCATGAATGCCTCCTTTAAACCTAGGCTACTGATTGAGTAAAATGTTTTCTTTAAATAATGACAAAGGTGAAACAGACGTTGGCTAGATATTGGATCGACATTTTCAAAATGAACCGCCTAGGTGTCGGATCGTATTTGCTAATCGGCGACTCTCTAGTATAAATGCAAACTAACCAATGGCCATTCTTGATTGCAGTGACGTGTGGTTTGCACTGGAATAGACGCCGGGATAACTTGGAGAATTTAAACCATGATCTAAAGTTTGGCAAGGCATGATATTTGGTGCACGTGCGTAAAGTGTAGTGATTGTGGGCAAGCTAATTCTCCATGTGTTCGTTAAATGGAGTTGGCAGTATAAGCAGAAGACAGACAAAGCCTAATTTTTGGGGTGTTAACATAAACTTTACTGCTTAATGTTAACAAGCAATTCAAATTTACGTAAACACTCCAAAAATTAGGCTTTTTCTCTCTTTGCTTGCATTGTCAACGCTGATTAACTTGAACAAGAAGAATTAGATTTGGCTGGCACCCTAAAAATAGAGCTGTTGCCTCCCTGCCGTGACATACTGGGTACCTTTGTTAGGTGATCTTAGCTTGATATTACCCGGATGTTGCCTGGATAGTACCAAGGGATAATAGATTAGGGATGTAGTGCAAAATTACTGCAGCGACTCAGTGTTTCCCAGATCTGTGGTTCGTGAAGTGTTTCCTAATATCTTGGCATTATAGCAAGCCACCAAAACTGGTATAAGAGAAGCTGTCAAGTTACCAAAAAAGGTCTCTTTGAAGGTAGTGATTTCATTCAACCAGGGATAGGCCACGAAGGTTAATCCTATTAGAAAAATTAATCACACCGACTAATAATTCGAAAGTTATATGAAACCTAGAGCACTGCTATCGTGGTAGCAATCTTCCAAGTTTTCATTTAACCACCAAAGTATTATTTGGTGCGATTAAATCAGATAAGATTAACCTTGGCGGCCTTTCCTTGGTTGAATGATATTACTGCCTTCAAAGGCCGACCCATTTTGGAAACTTGGCGGCTTCACTTCTATTTCAAAATTTGTGAAATATTAAACTATCAGACCATGAAACTGCACTGCCCACTGCACCTTCTATTTATCCTATGATACGGAAAGCTCAATACCTGACTACTCTGGACGAAGAAACACCCCTTCAAGTACACAAGTGAAACCTTTTCATCTCCAAATTTCATGCCCAAAATAAAATTGAAGAAAAGGCGAGGGATCAACTGGGAAAACCCATTTTAAACCCCTTTATTTCTTTCACTAACGTTTAGAATTGGGGGAGGGGAGGAAGTGGGCGCTGTTATCGCTTTTGCGAACGAGTTGGTTTATCCGCCCATCCGGGGCGTTCTTACTGAAGAGCTGTACATACTACGAACAGGTGATCTTGGCAAGCAGAAGCAAAGCATGTTGGCGGACATCCTGGAACACGGGCCAAGATATTTTATCTCTTTCTTTCTCTCTCTTTTCCTCTCGGCCAGACTGTTGGGCTTGTACGTTCATTCCTTTCCTTTTCCTTCTTTCTTTCTTTCCTTCACTGTGTCGACCATTGATTGGCTGTCCGTTTTCATTCCCTGCCGACGCCCACACATTTATTATTGACGGATGCCGACAGAGAGAGATGATACAATCTCTCTCAATCCCCCTCCCTCCCTCCTGCCTGACCGGCCCTATCTGGTCCGCTCGGAAACGCCCTTCCTTTGCAGACACAAAAGATCTGCCCGCTCCAGATGGATGCAATGAGAGGGAAGGGATGGGTAGAGAAAGAGGGGACTAAAGAGGTGGGAGGAATGAACTCTCATCCCCTATCGCGTTTAAAGCGAATGGGTACACCCGCTTTACGCAGAAATCTGTGTAGTTCTCTATAGCTATGAATGAATTATTAAGTTAAATTTTGGCCTTCATCAACAATCTTTTCTGAACTTTGCACGGATTTTTTTAACGATTATGTCGAAGACGGGATATACGTTTATAATGCAATATTTCAAAGGTTAATCTAATTTTTCTCTTTTTTGACGTCCCAAAGCCGCTGATGAATCCAACTGACATCCGTAAAGCATTCATATGGTTATAATTTTTAGCAGCATAGGTGAAAACGTATAAACTGCAAAAGCGGGGACATAGCTACCAATGAATGTGGGATTTTGCAAACCGAATTCGCTGAAATTCGTAAATGAGTGCTGATCAGGCCTGTGACACTCCTGACAGAAATGAGCCATCGTTCTTAAAAGTGTAACTCCCTATTCGTAGCTGCTCTGCGGCAGTGGATATCAAGGAAGTCGATAGACATGGGTGGCTCAAAGACAAAATATTGCAGGGTATTGAGATTTTTTCCCCCAAAACTTTGGGGGGGGGGGGTTGTAATTTATCATTATTTTTTGCTATTTACTCGCCTTTATTCGCAGTTTCATCCGCTTCCCATTTTCCGACTTGGTCTTTGGTTTGGGGGTGAGGGAGTCACACCTCCACCCATTGAGAATGTTTTTAGCAGTCTTGTAGCAATTGGACAATGTGTGTTTTACCTTAAAGCATTAGTCAATATTTTCTCTGCAGAAGAGGCATCGACACTGTTACCAGAAGAGTTCATGGTAAAAATGAAACCCTGTTCACCCTTCCAGAAGGGTTTTGAGGTCGCACACAAATATGGTTAATCCCTTTTAATGGCTGATGACGTTAGGAGTCTGACCTAAACATATAGGTTATCTTAAGCGTAAGTGATAAAGGTTTTTGTAAGCTAAACAAAAGGCAGCAATAGATTTTTCCTTTTCTGATACTGTATTTTTTTTGTTCCTTTTATACTATGGCATACGTATGCTAAAAAAAAAAAAAGACTGCAACATTGCTAACAAAGGAGACAGTGATAACCAGTCGGGTGGTAATACCTTTTTATTTGATGATCACTTTAGAAGTTAATGCATAAATCTATTCACTATTAGTGTTGAAAAATGCTTAATCATATAAAATATGATATACGGTTTACGATTAATCGTATAAAATGCGATTTACGATACGGAAGCTTTAAAAAAACTTAATGCTCTAAAAGAAAACAGATACAAGAAAGAAAAAAACCAAGTCATCAGCGACGCACTAATGTGTGTAAAAGAATCTCCTGCATCTGAAATACAAGCTGGAATTTCTTTAAATGTCTTAGTGCGATGCTGTGGCTTACATGGCTTCTTCTTACAAGGCTTATTTTATACTCTTAAGCGTTTTTTAATACTAGCATCTGTTATTTTTTTCCTTGGAGATATTTCAGATAAATTAAATAACTAGCATTATGATATATGAGATAACTGAGATGAAGGCCGTTTGAGATAAATCAGATAAAAGAGAGTTGAGACAAAGGAGATAAACGAGATAAAAAGGTTTGACATAAAGAGACGAAATTTTACTTAAATGCAATAAACGAGATTAGAGCTAATTATCAGACGAACGAGACTTAGAGGCTAGATATCTATTATCCTAATATGAGTGTACCTTAATATTTATTTTGATACCAAGTTCTCTTCGTCAGTCTGCTTCCAATAAAATTTGTACCTGCAGCAATATTCGTCGGGTTTTTGTCTCTGTAGAACACTCTTAGTATTAAACATTGCATATGTTACTCACTCTTGTAACCATAGCTGGGGGAACATTTTCAAGTTGCAGTTAGAATAATTGGCTGGCATGGTCGTTAAAGTGGATTTTTTGCTGCATTAAAGGGACACCCGGTCTGCCTTATAAAATTCTGCATGCATTATAACAGCCACTTAACTGCCATTCATGCCAAGCTTCACTGAACTGTATAAGCCCTCCAATGGGGGGGTGTTGTTCTTCGGTTACAGAGGAAAGGTCACCTCTAGACAACATCTCCATTTTAACCATGGAGATCGTGCAAATACACGTGCGTAAGGCCACGATGTCTCAAATAGAACGAATAAAATAAATACAGATGCAAACCTATTTACGTTGCCTTTTGGACTTAAATGTCAAACTGAGTAGGGAATCGAACCCACGACCTGTGAAACCAAACGCCGAGGTCCTACCGCTGAGCCATACTGACATGCAGCCTAGTTGAGCCGTCGGCCGTTGTAATGTGTGGTGCAGTGGCAACCCGGACCACTGCACTGTGACTGAGGTTGGCGCTAATGACCAAGTTGTCGACGCGCCATTAAGCCTCAATCCCCCCCCCCCCCGTCGGCTTTCCATTATGTTTGATGAAATAGAACGGTCACCAAAATAATACTTTGTTTAAAATAATACTATGTCTGCATAAGAAGGTTCTGGCTGGACTAATACAAAACATGAAAACGTTTTGACGGGACCAATGACCTTAACTTTAACAAATATTGAATGTCAAAAGAAGAGTAACTTTCAAACTTGCATAAACAAACTTATCTTGCACAAGCAGAGTTTCTTTGAAATAGAGCTCTTGTCTCAATAAAAACAACCTCAATAAAAAAACAGGTAAACATTGGGAAAATTTTACGACTTGGTGATGTGCAGGCTTGGTCTTCCATTTTGCCACAAATACCGAAACTCTCCTTTAAGAGGAAGTGAATATCACTTAACAAATCATTGTTTCCTTTTGAAGTATTAATTTGTCAGCAGGAGGAGAAACAGTGTTTATATGGCTTCTAACCAGGACAAAACTCAGTACAAATTATCAAATTTTAGCAACAAATTTTTGTATCTTGTTCACAATGAGGGCCATCACGCACTGGGCGGCCAGGTCGTGCGGCCAGTGGTCGTCGCGGCCAAAAAACACGGCGATGTGCCGCGAGACCACGTCCGTTTTTCATTGATAATTCACAATCACGTGGTGAAAATGAACACGAGCAAGTATGGACGCCTTGTGGTCGTCTGCACGCCGCCCGGGATCCCACTGGCCACTGCGATTGACTGGCCGCGACGGCCAAGTGAATGGTGCTACATATACCGTAAATATCCTCGTTGGTCGCAGCGACCTGGTTGTGCATCCTGGTTGGTTAGTGCGCGGGGGGCCTGAAACCCTAAAAAACGATAGAAATAATGGGAGGGACATGCCCAGTTAACGTTGTTGGATCCACCATATTGAAAAGCGTATATATGGCGGATCCACGTTTTATTTTTAATAATTTTTTTAGGGTTTTATTGTGAACAAGGTACACAAATTTGTTGCCGAAAATCTGATATTTTGTACTTCAGATATCTTTGTGAGTGTTGGCCTGGGGAGAAAGCCCTTCAACACTAATTGTTTCCTAGTATAAAACTTATGAAACTATTTTTAGTATTTTCCTGATACTTTGCCACTGCGCAGAAAAAAACATCTTGCTTCTGCGAATTTATCAGGATGTCTGGGTTTGAATCCGGGTCACACCGGACAAAATACGCTGGCAGACAAGAAAAAGCTGGCTGAAGTACCAGTACGGATTCCTTCCTTCAGTATTTTTACTGCGTTAATACTGAGATTAAGGTGCCATAAGTTACATAGTGTGGCAGTGAAGGTTGTCAGCTCTAGCCATGGTTAGAACTAATGGTTAGTCGGGTGCAATATAACAGTGTGAAACTCTAAGCGATGACAAACGTGTGTAAATGAAACTTGTTGCGTTGTCGCCAAAGTAAACTGTTTGAAAGTGTGACGTAAAGCTGACATAAACAACACAGAAAGATGCTTATATCTCATTCAACGTGTGACAGGGTGCAGTTACGTAGCAAAAAAAATTCACTTCAACTGTCACGTCTCACAAATAACTATCAAAACGCCCTGGGAGTTCTTAATACCTACCTTTTAAGGCATAAATATTTAAAATGGGTTCATTGGTTCGATCGCTAGGTGAGAGCAAAATTTCCCCAACAACAACAACAAGAGTATAATTGTAGTCACATTAGAATAGCGTTCAAAATGCCTTGGTCCTTGTTAATACCTACATTTTAAGCTATAATAATTGAAATTGGATTGATCTGGAAGTGAGGGGAGGGCAGAATCTCTCCCACAAGATTAACAACAACAACAACAACAAGAATATTACGTTCACATGAAAATATCGTTCAAAAGGGCCGGGTTCCTTGTTAATACCTACATTTTAAGCTCTAACTGAAAATCGGTTCATTGGTTCGATCTCTAGGTGAGAGCAAAAATACCCCCAACAAGATTAACAACAACAACAAGAATATTGCGGTTACATGAAAACAGCTTTTAAAAGATCCCAGTCCTTGTTAATACCTAGATTTTAAGGTATAGAAACTGTAAATCGGTTCATTGGTTCGCTCTATAGGTGAAAGCAAGATTTCTCCACCAAGAATAAAAACAACACCAAGGATATTGTAACCATATTAAAATAACTGATACAAGACTCTGGGCCTTGTTCATACCTACGTTTTAAGCTATAAAAGTAGAAAATCGACTCATTGGTTCGATCTTCAGGTGAAGTCAAAAAGTCCCAACAACAACAAAAACAACAACTACTGCAAAAAAAATGGCCACTCTTGTAGAAGCCAAACAGTTCGATTATTGTCATTACAATTTATAATGCAGTGAAATAATTACGACACGGCTCCAAATCCCGAATTTCGTCGATCCATGTCAATTCTAGGAGATACGATATAGGGTTTCAAAGTTTGACACTTAACATGGAAGTTCATAGCTGAGGCTTACATTACGACCTTGATAAACAAAACGGCGATTTCTCTAAAAGTATTGTCTTAACGTGTATCCTTCCCATTAATATTGATGATAAAATGACGTGTGGGATTAAAATAGGGAGTTTACTTATAGTATTGGTATTTTATTAATATGCCCATGGAGGACTGGATTATTTGGTACGCAAGATACAGGCAGTCTGCATGTCGTCTCTACGAAACTGCCTGCAAAGTCACTCAGTTAAATATCACTTCCGCCTAGTGATCGTTAGTAATAAACTCAGATGATTTAATATTATCTTAGTAAAAATTGGGTCAGAATACTTGACGTGCACTCGCTTGCTTCTTCCACGTTGAGCTTTGAGGTACAGAAGTATCAGTGATAATTTACAGTAACGCATCCATTAATTTTGTTAGGAAGGGGTAAAAAAAAAAATGAAAATACGTCCGAAAGCTAACACATGTTTAAGATTTTCAGTGATTTTTTGGGCTTCTAAGAAGCTTAATTTGAGAAACTGTCTTAACGACAGTAAATTTCTTACATATTTGTTCAGCTTGGATGTAAATAATTTTTCACTTTTTTTTAGGGGGGGGGGAGAGGTCGGATGAGAGGGCAAGGTGGGGTTGATGAACGAATTTTGGTTTTGAAAGCCTTGTGATATAAAAAAAACGTTACTACTTGAGGCGAAAAATAGGGGCCCTACGACGTCAGCGGAAGAAAAAAAAATCGAGGTGCTTGCAGTTGCTCAGTTTTACTGTTGTTAATCTCGGGGCTTGGAAGGGGCAAATGCCCCTCTTTGGGGCCCTCTGCGTGCGCCACTACCAGTGGCGTGCACAGGGAGCAGGGTGGGGGGGGGGGCCGGGGTCAATGCCCCTGCCCTTTTCGAAATGCCCTTTTCTGTCCATTTTGAAGAAAAAAAACATGGTCTAGCTTGCTTTTCTGCACTGAAAAATGCTGTTTGCAGCGAGGAGCCCAAGAACCCTAGAGTAGTGAAAAGGGCAAAAAGAAACTCTGGCAGCCCAAGAAAAGGGCCAGAAATGGCCAAGAGTGAGTGACAACCAAAAATATATATATATAAAACGTCCCCAGAAAAATGAAGCCTCAGCATGCCCTTTTACTGAAAGTTGCCCCTGCCCTCTCGGATGTCTGTTCACGCTACTGGCCACTTCTAATAACCCGTGTTGC
>JAHWFP010012438.1:25623-42733 GCA_023313725.1 Lithobius niger | reverse complement strand
CTACCAGTTTTGGTTTTGGGTGGATAACATACTTAACAACGAAGATAATGCTAACAACTACCAAACTGAAGTATCTCCAGATTACACAGGATAGCCTACCAATTCAATAATGCAGGATTACATATCAATTCAATGATATGCAATTCATTGGTTGTGCAAATCATTATCAAACTGAGAAAGGAAATATTGAATTGGAATCCCACTGACACTGAGACCAAGACAGTGAACTGTACATAAGTTGAAACTTATTAACATTACAGTTTAACCAAACAACTATCCTCACAGAACCATATCTATATCCACAAAGAAGAAGCAGCAACTGCAGTTGATGATACAATCATGACGATTAGTTTTTTTTTTAATCATTTATCAGCGGTGTTATCTAGCCAAGTAGAAAGCACCAATCACCACCATACCTAACGTGTACAAAAGTAATAGTAAGCAGTAAGGTTTCACGTGGAGTAAACAGTACAGCAACACATCATTATCTGAAACCTTACAGGAAAGTTTATTCGTTTTAATTTCCTGCTAAACTTTTTCCTTAAACATCAAAGGATTTAGTTTTGGGTTTCTAATCCAGTCTTAAAAGAGAGAATTATTCAACAGCATACAGTCGAAGTCTCGTTATTCCAACCATAAAGTAGAAACCTCTACAGTTGTATAATGCTGGGTACGTTCCCGCAGGGTTCTTTCTCTTGGATCTTGGGTTTCATTTAGGAAAATTATGCTGAGAAAGAATAGAGACATTTGTAGTGATATTTGTAGTGTTTGTTTAACAAGTGGCGTGAACAGTATCGTGGCTTCACTGTTTAACAATCTTGGAGTAAAGGACGTCTACTCTAAGATTGTTAAACAGTGAAGCCATGATACGCCACTTGTTAACCAAACACTACAAATATCACACAGAGTAATATGTACGTTTTAGTATCGCACTGTTAAACGATCTTCGAGTTAAACTGCCTTTTGATAAATAAAGGCTCGGTTGGAAGCCTAGGAAGCCTGTTTCTATATAGCCTGTTTCTGGAGGAAAGTCTCATATCCTCCTGTGAATGAAGGCACCAGTGTGCTTGATTTACTAAAATGAACGTTGGCTTACTGGAATAATTTCCCCCTCAATTGTTTTTCTTTTTAGATCAGACTAAGTTTTGACTATTTTTTTTAAGTTGGAGCCAATGTTTAGGAGTGGCTGATCCAAAATTACATATTTACATAGGTCTTATGGGTTTCTTACCTCTAGGGAGTATTGGTAGGGCGTTTCTTTACTGTAAAAAAGGCTCTTTTTGCTGTAATACTCATCATCTTGGGAAACGCAGGTAGGCTTCGCATTCACAGTTTGCTTGATGAACGATTTTTCTGTCTTAAAAGTAAACAATCAGTGAACATTTCCGTGAAAAACAAACATATTGCTTTGACAAGGAATTCGTGCTCTTTATTAGGAGACTCTTAACTATTTATTCAACCAACCATGGCCACTAAACTATCCAGCCAACCCTAAAAGGATATTAGAGGATTGTTGGGGAGGGGAGGGGGGGGGGTACAAAATGGTAACCACAAAACGATGGTTTTTACATTGCGAAAATTTTTTTAAATTAATTTCTTTTGAGCCTTAATTAACCGAAGCAATTTAATGCTCGTGTGGCTGAACCGGCTCAATTTGAACATTATCAGACTTTTAGAGAAGTAATATCCAACAAAGGGAGGTGCCAACCCGGGGATTCGATCTTGGAAACCTCCGATCATCGCAGGGGCCACAAGATTGTCCAGAATTGGCCAGAATAGTTCCCAAAGCCGCTGAAGGAGCATGGTAGCCTCTCACACTACCCTGGCCGGCAGTTCTTGCGGGGACTTTGCCAAGGTCCTCTTTCCAGGGGTTTGATCCGCAAACCACCAGCAACCAGGCTGAGCGCTCTCACCTCTCAGGCACGGCGACCACTCAACCAAATGACGGAGGTAGGCTACGTTGGTGAGCTGGCGAGCACGGCTCTATGGGCCAGGCCACGTCATCGATTGACATCTATTCGCAATTTTAAATAAAAATTACATTTTATGTAGTTTTACGTGGAAAATTGGTATTAGCTTTAAAACCATTATTTAAATTGCCTTGCTATGTTGTCACACTGCACCACACGAAGTCCTGACGTTACACGTTATGACCGTTCTTTTGTGGGCTGTAACTAACGCGTAAGCCAGTCCCGTATGCTATTTTGCTCGCAAGATCCAGCTGGTTCAGCACAACTACTGTGTATGGGTGAACATAACACATCCAAAGCAAGTTGTTTACGTTGCATGCTACTAATGACTGCTTGTTGTCCGTTTGCAAGCAATCGTTAACGGACAGCAGGGACTGATATAAAGTTTTTCAGTCTGGTGTATACAAACCCGTCTTTTACAAAACGGAAACCAATAAAAAAAAAATAAGCGGGGCACATTATTCCAGCGAATCAATCATATGTTGAGCAACCTCCACCCAACGATTGTTACTGCTGGTCAGTGGCTTATTACCCACGAGGCAGTCGAGGCAGTTGCCTCAGGGCCCCGCAACAATAGGGGCCCAAACGGACCCCCAACAACGCACTTCTCATTACGCAAAATAATTTTTTTTCTTGCTAGTTTTTTTCGTTTTCACTCAATACAGTTAATCGTTTCTCCTGGCATCGTAGAAAGCTGACAGTATTACATCTATAGTTTCTCGTTTGTCGCATTCACAAAATCTTGCCTTGGGCCAATGACCCTGCCACCTGGGACCCATATTAGGGTGAAGGGGTCCCGCATCAGGATGAGGTAGTCCAAACTTAGGGTGAGGGGCCTCATTCCAGGATGAGGGGTACCATAAAAGCGTGAGGGTCCCATATCATTGTTAGGGAACCTCATATTAGGATGAAGGGACTTGTATCAGGGTGAGAGGTGAGAGGGCCCCACATCAGGCTCTCTTATATTGGGTGAGGGGGCCATCTTTAAAGGTCTGCCTCGGGGCCACAAAATGGGTTAATAAGTATCTGCTGCTGGTTCAATTGACTACTGGAAAGTGAAGGTTGAAAGTGTTTCATAGGCTAGTAATGGACATTACAGATCTGTAGATCTTTGCTGTGATGGAATGAGTTAAGAATACATGTGTCAATTGCGTGACAGTGACATTGTTTAGATGGAATTATTTACATTTGTGCGATATCAGTTATCCATTACTTCAAACTTCTGCAATTGATAATAGTCATCGGTATATTTTCATGCATCAAATGGAACTGCAGCTTAATATGTATTTGCTTTACAAAATGATATAAGATATTATTGTGTGCGTGGTGTATCTTGAGTCCTGCAAGTATTTTGTGAGCGGCTACGTCTTCCTGAATGGGGTGGCTTTAATCGATGGCTACCATTGTTTTTGTAACCATCTTGGATATCAACAAGACACTCTGCTACTGAAAACGTACAATCGATAATCTGTGTTCGTTCTGCGGTAGGCCGTGGACACTATAGTTCATTTTTCCAGGGGTAGTTCACAAATATATTCACGTCCGTAGGAAGTGCGAGAGTCCGTGCACCAATTACGGCTTCATATTCCGTCCCTCGTCACCAGATGGGAAAGAAGTTGTGGGTTTCGTTTCTCGGCAACACCACCAAAATTTTATTTGACCAAAGCAATGCTAAAAGCCACCAACCTTCTGACATCCACGTGAACTAGCATTGATCCAGAAAGCGACACGATATTTCTACCTCACAGGCCTTGGCTTGAAGTAGCCACTTCCACCCACAATTCAAGGTCGTTTCAAGGCTGTTGCACGAAAAGTTGCCCCATGCCTGGACTATAGATGCACGAGTGATTATTTTTTTTTTTTGCATTCACTGCTAACAGTTCGCCGCACTGTGGACACGATCCAGAATGCGAGATGGAACATGGGGTAATATTATCATGGACACTATATTGATCCCTACGCTCCTACCCCTTTATGCCCCCCTCATTTCTTTCACTGCATAATTACAGTGACAAATTTAATAACGAACACATTTTTGTATAATAGGTTAAATGAATTTTATTTATTTATTGCACATTTTAGCTTTCTAACTGCAAATCCACCATCCATGTTTTAGTTGTATGTAGCTTCAAACAGTTTAAACCCGTTCACCTTCTTAACAGGGCACCCTCGAATTAACCCTCGAAAATTAAAATAATTGTGCTATTTTATGCCCTTGTGGTTTTGTATCAGGCTGTGAGGAGCGGAATTCTATACTTCCGCCGATGCATGATTAGAAATTTTATTTTTAGAATGTGACTTACAAAAAGTTTCATGAGCTAAGAAAAAAAACCCATACGTGCGTTCTTTATATTAACTTTTAGCAGCAAAACGCTGCGGGTATGTCTCAATGCCCTTAGAGGGATGGCTTCACGATATAGGAACGAACTGCTAGGGGCTTGTATATACCAGCGAAGGAGCGGTGAAAGTAGTTTCACGTGAACGTGCCAATCGAATCTGGCGTGGGATACACCCAATATACTCTTAAAGGATTACAACAGAAAGTCTTCTAGCTGCCAGAGTAAATGTGCTTTTAACTAGGCTTAATACTTACGAAAATGTACCTATACACAAAATTTTTCAGCAATTCACAACGTTTTGAATTATAGAGATAAGCTGTTATACTTACAATTTTGAGTGCAATGTCTAAAGACCTGTCCTTATATAAGCTCTGAACTCCAGGCGAGTCAAGGACAGGAGCTGTCCCAGGACCGTGAATAAGTACTCCAACTTTGCCTTTCTTACCGCTTAAGCGGTAACCTTTATTGATGTTGACGTGAAACACCACTTCTGAAAAACAATAAAAAATTGAAGTGGTTTGAATAAAGCAGAGATGACAGTATTATTATTATTATTATTATTAAAAATATGCTTAGGCATGGAAAGTGCCGACGTAAACCTATTTTAAATTACAGTGCTCCGAAGGAACGACTACAAGAAAAATACTTGTAAGCCGCGTTAAGTAATACACTTACGCATTTCAGTAGAAATCGAGTTGAACAGCCTGAAACGATAGACGTCTACCGAAATGATGTTTAGCTTTACGAAAGTATTACAGGAGCTGTATCATTAATTATGAGGTTGGTGTGGAAGTCGTCTCGGAACTGTTAGTTGCTTCTTTCAAACGCAAATTAAATGATGCATGTCTACGGGCACATCTTAAACGACCTGAATTTGGCTAATCCGTTGGTTTTTTTTTTCTCTTTGTTTAAACAACCTGTTTGCTTAATTGTTTGACTTTAAATTTTGTTTGATTGTGATGTTGAGTGTCAACTGGAGTGAAACTGGAAAAATTGGGGTGTAGTTTTTTTCTAACAAAAATTCTTAGCAGTAGAAGATAATAAATCTTAACAGTAGAAGATAATAAATTCTTAGCAGTAGAAGATAATAAATTCTTAGCAGTAGAAGATAATAAATTCTTAGCAGTAGAAGATTATAAATTCTTAGCAGTAGAAGATAATAAATTCTTAGCAGTAGAAGATAATAAATTCTTAGCAGAAGATAATAAATTCTTAGCAGTAGAAGATAATAAATTCTTAGCAGAAGAAGATAATAAATTCTTAGCAGTAGAAGATAATATATTTTTAGCAGTAGAAGATAATAAATTCTTAGCAGTAGAAGATAATAAAGGGGAAAAACAACAATTTCGACAGAAGCAGCAGATCCCAGTTCACAAAGGTAACTGACGTGTGTGCTGAAACAAACGACGAAAAATGAAGAAAAGCACAAAATATTAGAAGCAAGAGCTATGGAAATGAATTTGCATACTTACGACCATGTAAGTCTGTTAGATGTGGAACGAAGCGTCCAAAACCTGGATTGAAAGTGAAGCAATTCCCGTAAAACGGATTGTTAAAATAATACATCTTGCCTAACCTATAAAAGAACAAGAAATACAACATACTGATCAATCATAATCACAGTGTAGTTATGTCCACCAACAACGAAAATGACCATTTGTTTTTCCTAGGTAACCGCCAAGAAAAAAGATTGCCAGTGCAGGATACACCAGCATTTTTCAGTCAAATGAAAGATAATGTGTCCGAGGTCTTGTTTTTTGTGTGTGCTGTTGCAAGACAATTATGGCAAGTTGCTTAACTGTGAGACTTGTTTTCGTTCATTTAGAAAATAATGGTTAAGAGGTCAGTCTTCGTTAAATGCAAAATCGAACACGTAAACAGAATGATGCGTAGGTAATGCTTGATCGCTGATAACAGGCAACTCTTCTTTAAGTGTTGCAAAACCTGTGTAATGCTGTCATTATAGTCCAGCAGCTGCAGTTATTCACCATACACGGACCCACATCTTGTTTGCCAGACAACGTAAGTCGCTGTTAGCCAGACTCCAGCCATGTATTACTCTTGGACTGGTTGACGAGCAGGCCTGGGCCTCAAGTAGGTGGGTGGTCTGTTTAAATATGAAATAAAAATTGGCTTTTTTTCCCCCATCTCACACCCTCTCATCTGGTATACCACTAGGTAGAAGTTATTTCTCTAGAATTTTGCTGAGATAAACTATATTTATTGTATGCTCAACACACTTTTGTATTGATGCTTTGTTCACTAAAGTGCAGTTGAATCAGTTAGCTGGACTATTTCACGATCAGTGCCCTTGCAATAATTTATATTGCTTTATCAGTATTTCAATCTTCAATACGTCTTCACCTTTTTTTAATAGACTAATCATCAGTCATAATTACTAATACAACGATTCACTAATAAAATCAATCACAACGTAGTAGGTATGACAACTGCTACCCATATATAGACTAAAGTTTATTACGTTGTATCCACCAAAGAAGCTCTTTAATGGCAGTGAATTACCATCTATTGGGGATGTTCTTGGGGTGTGCCTCTACCAACTAAAGACATCTAAAACCAAAATTGAGGCTGCCACCAATGCCTTACCTAAAGTGCTGATCTTTGGGTAGAAAGCTAGAATCTCGATTCGTTGCATCAATCATGCGATGAAATGACTCTAGAAACTGGTGAAGAAATGGGAAGGACTACAGAAAAACAATGATAGAAGGACTGCAATCCAAGTGGCCAGAGAAGTGGCCTTCAAATGACATCTTCGGCATAGCCCATCGTGATACATTGGTGACGATCACTGTCCTAGAAGATATGGCATTTCTATTGGCACAGTGATAAAAGGGACGTCCATGGGTGTGGCTGGAGCTCATCTTTCTCCGAGGAAGAAGGTGGAAGCCGAAGCTATGAAATAAAACCTTCACCATTTTGTGGAAAGAGAATCAGTTGTCTGAGATGTCCAATTTTGATCAAATTATTGAATTCGAATCACCTACGTCCTCTTCCACTCCAGATGAAACAACTGATTTTGAGGTCAAAGAGGTCACACCACCTCCACTGGAGTGGAAATGGGGCATGAAACTAATCTTAATGTCTTTTATCCTCTCATCACTCGGCCGAAGAAAGACAAGTGATCGCCATGCAGTGCAAATAATAGCTCCCATCCTTCAAGCTTCAGGGCAAAGTATCAGTCTTTCATCCATTTGACCTTATCATCAGGCTCATCATGTAAACCAGGCAACCAAGCTGAAGGCCGAGTTTAAACCTACAACACTATTGGTGCTCCATTGGGATGGTAATGGAGGAACTCATGGGAGCACAGAAAGTAGGTAGACTTCCAATCATTGTTTCAGGATCTGGAATGGACCAACTCCTGGCCGTTCCAAAGTGTGATTCTGTAAATGGTCAAGCAATGGCTGATGCAATGATCGAGACTGTATCTGCTTGGCGAGTCAAAGATCACATCAAAGCAATCAACTTTGGTATAACTTCGGGTAATACTGGAAGGAACAATGGTGCCTGTATTTTGCTGTAAAAGCTGCTGGAAATAAACGTTCTTTACTTGGCATGCCAACATCACATGCACAAGAATCTTCTGGAAGAGGCATTCAGCGTCACGATGGGAACATCCAGTGGACCGGAGTTCATTCTTTTCCAACAGTTCAAGAAAATCTTGTCCCACACCATAGTAGCTGATTATAAACCTGGAGTAGAACCGAGTGAACGCACTCCGTTGTGAAAGAGTTATAAGGATCCTTGCAAGCGAATTTCTATAGAACATTTCAAGAATCCTGAGAAACGTATTTGTGATTCGTAATTGCAAATACTCGTAAGTTCTTCCAGATTCTCGTCCTTACGGATCTTTCTTAGAAATGGATCATGTCATTTGAATAACTAATATTGACTACTTAAAAGCAATGAAAGTTCTACGGGAGCTTCGTATTGTCAACAACACCATCGAAATAGGAGTTGCACTAATGCAAGAGTATAACTCTTTGCTGATGAAGGATGAGGACCAGACTCAGTTTGTTTGCACGTCTCCAAGAACGCCGCAAGTGCTATGCTGATTACTAAAAGATACCCTTCTTCATGGTACTATACCTCAGACTCTGTTAATGACACTAAACGGAAGCCTTTCTTAAACTTTTGCTTGCATCCATATATTTCTTATTCCATGTAGCAACATTTACTATTTTACTAGTGCACCTTTATATACTTCATGAACGTTTTTATACAATATAATGGTTTGTTTCCTTTTCTTCTCTAATTTTACAGTGATCCACAAAGACTGTCTTAACCTAGTCATACGGCCAAACTAGTCAAAGACTACACTAGTCTTACAGCCGTGTCAGTATCGCTCTGCAGTAGGACCTTGGCCTTTGATTTCAAAGGTCCTGGGTTCGATTCCCCGCTGAGGCAGTCTAACATATAAGTCCAAAAAGCAACGCAAATAGGTTTGCATCCGTATTTATTAAACCAATCTCGAGCCCAGTGGCTTTCCGTCCCATTTAAACTTTTATGCAGCAAAGAGCGTAAAATAGACAAAAGTTGATTTGGCATGAGTATATCCTAAATACTGACTAATGAGAAAGAAATTTTGCAAGAATTAGTTTCTTGTACGGAAGAATCTATTGGAAGGTTGGGAGGTAGAATTTTGACACTCAAAAAATAAGGAACACCCTATATGCACACCAGTTCAGAAAAGCTTAATGGCCTTGAACTTAGATACAACTGTGGAATTACGCAAATTCCATGGACAACTTGATGAAGTAATCAAGGGCAAGATTACCATGAAGTCCAGAAACTATGCTTACTTTAAGTGTGCAGCATTTTGATCCTACGTTATCGTTTATCATTCGTAATAAACAAGTCTCTGCCTGCATTACATGACTGTCATAGACTTACTTCCTGCAAGTAAATTCACTGAAATGGCATTCTTCGATATAGTCACTTTGATTTTCTGCGAGCTCGATTCGCTCTTGCACAGATAGCTTGCGTAGATATTGAGCAGTTACAGCTTGGTTTTCTCGAACAATATCTGTCTGCAAAAAGAAAACAAATTATTTGTCCGTTCTTATGTGCAAGTATTTAGCAGAACAAATAAGAACAACCCATTCATACAATGCTGTGGATTTACTGGCGACGAACAAATGAAAAGAAATAAAAGTCATGTAAACTATGCCATAGTGTTGCTCGTTGGGGGTCTTGTGAAAAATGTCAACGTGCCTAAAAATCAAATCTTATTTGCTCAGCATTATTTTTTCTCGTTATTATGGAACCTCGACCTAAAAGTAGTGTTGAGAGGGGGAAAGACCTACATGGACACCATCTGTACATGATGGCACTCTTTTCCGTTACATAGTCCTACTACATAACTCAATAACTTTGAAAAAATCAAACAGAAAATAGTGGCTGTGAACCTACGCGTCTCGGAAGTACATACACTTGGCAAGAACTCAAAGTCTCGGATCAAGTAGCACTAATGGCAGCTGTAATGTTGCTCTGTATTCACGAATACGAAAGTAACAGGAGATAATTGGGATAACATGGGGTAATATTGTACGTCTCACACGTGAAATTCCACTGTCGTTTCATGTTTAAATAAAGAAGTCAATAATTTATTGGAGCTTTGTTGTATTCTTTGTGCTTTAACGCACTGACAACTCAACCAGTTCCCAATAGTGAACCAAATATATCCAATCTAACCAACCCAAAATAACCATCCAGCCAATATCTCTTCATTAACACTTAGTTTCTCAATTGGTTTGCACTGGGGGAATAATGTATCGGTGGGGCATAATACTTTCAGGAGCAGCACGGCAATACTAGTTTGATTTATGCTTCATTTTAGGCCAACTGCATTTTTGGAAGTAAATAGATTTGGCACTCCGAATCCAGGAAAACATAACTCCAACGTTATGTTTTTCAGCTGTTTTTAGCACATCGTAATAGGGTATAAATAATAATAATAATACAATTTACCACACAGTGGAAGGGTAACAGAAGGGCTTGGGACCACTTACTCTGTTCCTGATTAAAAGTGAAATAACGGTATTTACGTGCATGCCACAATTGGACGTTTAAGAAATTTGTCCAGTTGTTCAGAAAGCAATAACCTATGAAATCCTGCTTCAGATGTCGCTTTTACTGTCTCCGCACGAAGGGCATTCCAAATTGGGATGACTCGGACCGAAAAAAATGTCGACGACTTTCAAGATGACAAAGGGGGGCATAGAGTTTCCATTTATGACCCTGACTGCGATTTGGGTAAGGTGTGTAGTCAAAGAACGGCAAATCAACAGAGATAAACCCATGGAGAATCTTAAATGTTAAGATGAGATCAAATCTCATTCTACGAAGTTCAAGGAGTTCCAGGCCCAACCTTTCAAGGCGCTCTCCGTAGCAAACCTCACGAGTTTACGTTTACGTTTTTGTTTGAATACCTATAGTTCGAACCATAGAATGATTAAATAATTAATAAAATATTAAAATGTTGTACAATATACTGTTACCTTATGTGTACTGTAATGAAGCAAAGTCTAACTTACATTGTTGATCTTTAACTGTTTATTATAGGGTTTTGCTCTTTTAAGCCAGACTTATGGTAAAGACTGTAATTGTGAAATATGTATAAGGTTATACGTGGGTATGCCTATGACTTGGCCTTATTCGTAAAATAAAGAAGATGGTGTTCAAGGTTCAAACGTAACCACGTAATTCTTTCATTTGGTAACAGAGCTCGTGGATTGGGACCTGATGCATTGAGAAATCCAGTATTGAACACTAAGCCTAAATCTGACTGCGGTAACTATGTTCCTATCTACTCGCCAAACTCTATGGACCTACATTTACTAGTATCCAGAACTTTATGTAAACCGAAGGCTCTTGTACAGACGTGACTTTTGCAGAAGAATCGTTTCTTTGTAAGACTAAGGAAGTACTACGTCGTGCTGCTCAAAATTTAGAGTGATCCAGATGGCTGACAGACTGAGATTCCTAATTAAAGTCTTTGTTATAAATGCGTTAGATATACGGATCAAAATATCTGTAGCATCGATTTGCTCCACGATAATGGCTAGTTACATTCTCTGGTATCCAACGTAGGTGACCACTGTTAAAACTCACCAATCTATGTTCCTCCTCTTTGCTTTGACAGGTGTGATTATGCATGTCCAGATCGATTGGGTTGTATCCGTCAATCAGAGAAAAATTGAAATCATGAGAGAGAACTATATGACTGCAAACAGTGATGGCAGGAATAGGAAGAAGCCTCATGTTGCGCAACGTAATATGCTGCGTCGTTTTATGTCTATGAACAAACATCATATTTGGATCATAATTCATCAACGTTCAGAAAGCAGTGTATCATACAACAAAGCAAAGAAGGAATGCAGAGCACAGTACTTGCATAACAGAAATGCATAGAATTGACATAACGGAGTAAGAATAAAAGGTTTTAAAACTGAGTGCTAGTTCAATTATTCTCTTCTTCCCTTTGCTCCTGTTTTGGCTATACGATGTAACTTCGTTTAAACCATGGCCGTTTGCCGTGACGTCACCATGAGTTAGCCAATGACGAACGAGAACAACGGTGTTTGACTGTCTGATTGGACTAGCCCAGTCACGTGATATGCACGTAACAGCAAACAGCCATGGCGTGAGGTATAGGCTCCGACGGCGTTTTATCGGGATGAAAGAACGTCATTTTCTATGATCAAAAATAACTACAATCAGGAGTAAATAAAGTTCTGTAGGAACGAAGAGTAACAAACCCTTACTGCTTCAATTTACACTATATTATCTCGATCGTAGCCATTGCGAATAAAATTCCTTACAGTATTTTTATTGCCAACCGTTTTGCTGACTCAGATGAAAAAATTCCTTTTAAACAATTCAGGTTGAGGCATTTTGCAGTACAATAATAACACCGACCGACTCTCTGTTCCCGTTATAGTTTCAGGAAAATACTTAGGGACCGTTCATTATTTATGAACGGGGGTGGGCCAGCGAAAATGGGGGGGGGGGCGGGGGTGACGAAAATTTTTATATGAAGAGGAAGGAAGGGGCCAAAAATTTTTTGAAGGTCCTGTCAGGAAGGAGGTGGGGTCAGGGGAAAAAAATGCGAGAGAGTAAGTGCACAGCAAGTTACAGAATGTTAATGTAATCAATTTATTTAGCTCAGCGCATTCCACAAGGTATTAAAGTAGGCCGAGTACGTTTCGTACTCATTTAATGAAAATGAAAATTGTAATACAATTTTTTTGGCCGTCGCCAAAAAAATACCCCCCCCCCCCGGGGGGGGGGGCCATGAATTTTTTTTTACACTGATGATGACAATTCCGCCAGTCCACCCCCGTTGATAAATAATGAACGGTCCCTTATGAATAAAGAGGATTTAAAATAAATTATGATTAACCATAAATATATTTTTTTGTCTAAACTTGACAAAAAAGTAATGCTTTATTGATAAATTTAAAGCAAAAGTTTACGTTTTTGTTTGAATTCTTGTAGTAGGAACCCTAAAATAATTAATAAAATATTGAAATTACTAGCTGTACCCCCGGCGTAACATATGCCGGCTAGCTGGTTCCCGCATTCCTGAGCATAACACTGTAGTGGGCCCCGGTTTCCCTTATTGTGTGGTCTGAATATCCCCATCTCTGCTCCCTCTTTGAACTCCTGCTGATTTGTGTTATGGAAGTAGGCCTAAATGTTTATTTACAATGGAGGACGTTTCTCTGTTCTGGTACCAAGCCCAACAAACCCCACAACGGTTGTGCATGCAGTGATTGTTACTCAACCAACTTTGAAACTCGTCCAAGTCGGCTCTAAAGAGCTTGCTTTATTAATGCAATATGTCGATTGTTATAGGCCACATCTGTTTGTTTAACATTGTCGGTCGCTCGTCCTCTTTCATTGTACACCCTCTTTCATTGTAGTGCATAATAATGATGAATTTGCTTGCCCAACCTAAGCGTATTATATAAATAGATTAAAACACTTATTAAAGTAGACGCCCCTTCCCCTACAGCCGACTTACCTGAACACCGTTAAGTTCTCAACAATGCACAACTCTGTTTTGCAATGCGAACATAAACACCTTAAGTATTATTGAAGTGATTGAAAATGATAGCTGTTGATGCGTATTTCACAAAACAACATGGTAAAGGAATTCGTTTATTCGTTATTCAATTTATTCTATTTTAATTCTCGTGTATTGGTTGCTTTGATTATGCGTGCTGTAAATATTGTTTGCATTTAAATGTTTGTACTTACTGAACAAATTCCGACGTAACTGTCCAAGACTGAATTACGCTCATGATTAAGGTGAGAACTGAAGCCACAAGCCAGAAATAGCTTTTTTTTCGGTAAGTCTGTGCAACGCCTAGTAAACTGGTATTTTCTGCGAAGTCGTGAAGGAGAGATTTAATCGTTGATTTTTGTCCAGGTTGTTCGTAGCTCCGAAAGACTAAAACTTTAAATAATGAAAAATAAAATTAGCACTATTCGAGGAGTGAGTGTTAATTGGGTAATTATGGAGTTTAAGCGAACCACTCGAAATCACTCAATTTTTTTACTAATCGACGGATATCTTCATCCTCTTGCCAAACCACATTAAAAATCCGGGGGAAACGTGTTTTAAGGTGTAAAAAAAAAACATTGAAAACACGTAAAACGATAGTTGCAATCGTGTTGAAGCGCCGGCCATATCGCAGGAGAGAGAGTAACGAGAAAACCTGATTTCCATCGCAATGAAAGGAGACGGAAATTACCTAACCTAACGAACCTAACCTAACCTGACAAACCTAACCTATCTAACTAACCTAACCTACCTAACCTAACCTAAAAAAAAATAACAACAAAAAACGCAGACATTACTTTCCGTTTTCGCGATGCCGATTTTTCGTGCTACTCTGAATCCCGGAACATGGCCGCCGCTTTACACGGCCGGGCCCACTGTGTTACATGGTTAAAAAACGTGTTTGGGGGAAAAGACATTTCCCCCCATTTTTGTAACGTGAAATGAGAAGAGGACGAAGATTTAGGTCGGTACGTACCAATTATTGATCGATTTATCGTGGTTCGTTTAAACTCCATAAATATAATTGTAACACATAAAAAAAAATAAATGGAACTGTAAATAACCTCCAACAAGGTTTAAACAGCTCTCTGGTTTAAAAGCCGCGCAATTATCATCTCAACAACTCAGCTAACAGTTTAGCGATCAAAGTTAAACCAAGCTAACCAGTCGGGTGCACAAACCCCGGAAAGGGCAGGGGCAACTTTTAGTGAAAGGGCACAGCCAGTTTTTTTTTCTGAGGACCTTTTTTTCCATCCCCTTAGCCTTTTTGGGGTCTTTTCGGGCCTTTTAGACAGCTTCACCAGCAAATGTCGGCACGAAAAAGTGTACTGTACGAAAAGGTTGCACTATTTCACATTAGTATCCGCAACTAACGTCCGAGAGCGCCACTTACTTCCTGCGGGCTAGGGTAAGTTAGAACAGGGCATTTTTTTTACATGCTAACTAGAGGTCCAAGTGGACCTGCAGCCGCCTAAAGTGGGCCTCCAGTTATTTTTTTCGACAAAAAAGGCATTTTGCGAAAAGGACAGGGGCAATATGCACGCCCCATGAGCAAAATGGCAGTTAGTGTCACGAAAGAAGTATTTCAAGAACATTTGCTCACCATCATAACTGCGTTGTCAATGGCAGTTATAGGAATTTTTATGTTTAATGCCGGCCGATAAGTACGTCTATGAATAATATGGGACTCTTACCTTCTTTTCGGCTCTCTGTGACGATAATCTCCACCATTAGTTAATTATGTGTACAGAATTAATTCTAACGAAGAAGAACTACAGGTCCCCCATCTTTAGTTGGTGGTTACTGCGGAAAAACCGCCTCCTGGAGTGAGTGAGTCCGATGTTTCACTGATGACGTTACGGTGACGAACTCCAAATTCGCCAATGCGTTCAGTGCTGAGCTTTCCGCTGAGTTTAGGAAAGTAGTCAAATTTGAAGCTTCGTTACTGTGTCATACAAACTCCACTATACGTTTTAGTATTATTTTATGGCATTTGTGGCAATTAATACTGGCCCTTAGAACTGCACAAGGACGAACAGTTAGCTCTTGCTCATCAATAACTGTAGGGAAAAGAGTTAAAGTGCCGTGTCTCTGGTACCTGCAGGGTACACTTTGACGTCGATACGTCCACTTTCTTAAATTTTAAGCCTGTTTTTTTAGTTGTCCGTTTTCTTGCTTTGGTCTTCGTTTTAAATTCTCCACATTGGTCAACACTTAACGATATTAATCTCACGAACGTGAGTGTGTTAAGTTTACCACGAATTCCGAACAAAGTTAGGCCTAACTCGCCGCTATATATTTGAGACGTCTTGACCTCGCTATACATGCAAGGTACACTTAATCCTATCAAGTACAACAGGCAATATTCGAAACAGCCCGAGTCATTCTTTTGCCGGCCCGACGTTTAAGGCCCTCAAAATTGGGGACAAGGGTTCGAGTTCTAGTTGAGGTGGATGTTTTCAGAATCAGGCTCATGGTAGTTGTCAATAAAGCTTGAATGATCTCGGTTCAGACAACAAAATTGGTGGTCGCCATTTTGACTCTGGCATCAATACTTTCTACGGCGAAAGTTGGAGGGTCCTTTTTACCCTTGTGGGGATTTTTGGTAAGATCTCATTTAATGAAGACAATGAATTTTAAAAATCAGTCTACACAAACATGCATAGAAAACCTGGTGATATTTTGCTGCAATTTGCAGCAACTTCTTCCGACCTATACTTGACAATGTAGCAGTTTTAATTGAACAGAAATATCACCAATTTCTTTTATTAATTCATTTTGCAGACTTTATCTCTGAAATTCATCAGTTAGTGCACACTTTTCCTAATCTAACTCACACCGACAAAATTTATTATTTTTTGCAAAAAATACTATTTAAATTGAATTAAAACGGGTTAAAAGGTCTAATTTAACAAGATAGGAGTGTAAACTCATTTGCCAAGACAGGTTACCTTTTCCAGATTGTCTCTGCTTGTTGTCCATTTTCCTTCTCTTGCTGCAGGGCTGACAACAGTTTTGTACACTCAAATGTGATGGTAACAGGATTCATAAGTCACCTAAAGATCTGGAACGGAGAAAAGTAAACACATGTACTTAGGTAATGGATAAAAAAAAAACTACACAGTTGCTGTGAAACGTATGAAACCAAAGGAAATGACAGCCTCATTGTAGTGTAAACAAAGGGTTGAAACATATGCCTTCTCAAATTTGCTCCACAAATAAACTGCCCCGTTAGACAGCATGGTGTGTCTCGTTGCAGCTAAGGACGCAGTCAAGCTATATCGGCCCTTACACTAACCCAGTGTTTTTACTGTACTTTAACGCACGGTGGTGACGTCACGCTAACACATCCCAATGCTAAAAGTGTAGTCGTTATATAGGGCAGTGACACAACGGTGTATTATTGTATATAACTCTATTGTGGAGACAGTAACTGGGATAGCTGCAAGGGGCACTAGAGGGGGAAAAGAAGGGCGTCTTACTGGTTGAACTGAGATCCGTTCACCCTAACTCGTCTTTGCTCTATTACCTGGTGACATGACATTGGTTGAACCAGGACCCGCAGATCCGAGCAGATCGTTCCTACAAGACCCGCTGATCTGAAATTCGTTACACTGAGACGAATCGGTAAAAGTAGGCTGCTCCTGGACGCAGTGAGGACTACACAAGTTCATCAAAGCACAACAAATTTTAATTTTCGAAAGTTATGT
>JAHWFP010012438.1:0-25223 GCA_023313725.1 Lithobius niger | reverse complement strand
GTTCAACCAATTTTGAGTCACTGGGTCATACAGGAAAGACCAGTTTGGGTAAACTAGTCTCAGTGTTCATAAACAGATTATTTTGTGGAGCTTGAGAAAATCGGTAAAAGTAGGCTGCTCCTGGACGCAGTGAGGACTCCACAAGTTCATCAAAGCACAACAAATTTTAATTTTCGAAAGTTATGTAACTTTCTTGCTCACACGTTGATATCCAAGATGGCGGCATGTCAGGCCGCGTTTGTGAAATTGCGTGTGTTTTTATCATGTATCTCGAGCGTTTTGTGAGCAAGAAAGTTACATAACTTTCGAAAATTAAAATTTGTTGTGCTTTGATGAACTTGTGGAGTCCTCACTGCGTCCAGGAGCAGCCTACTTTTACCGATTAGTCTCAGTGTAACGAATTTCAGGTCAGCGGGTCCTGCAGGAACGATCTGTTCGGATCAGTGGGTCCTGGTTCAACCAATGTCATGTCACCAGGTAATAGAGCAAAGACGAGTTACGGTGAACGGATCTCAGTTCAACCAGTTGTGGGTCACTGCGTCATGCAGGAAGTATCAGTATTTGAACCGAGACGTTGACTCTAACTGATCATTCCTGCGTGATCCGGTTACCCGAAATTCGTTGAACCTAGATCCGTTAATCCTAACTGTACTTTTATGCATGACCCTGCAACCCGGAATTGATTGAACCGAGACTCACTGACCTGAACAGATATTTCCTGCAGGACCCAGTGACTCAAAATAAAATACCCATTAGCCGTATCTATTACCCTTATCATTACCCATTAGCCATATCACCCGGTGGCTGAAAATAATACCCATTTGCCCTAACTGATCTTTCAAGTGTGACCCGGTGACCCGAAATTGGTTGAACCGACACATGTTAACCCTAACTGAGTCTTCCTGAATGACCTGGTGACGTGACCCAACACAGTGAAATAAAAGAAAAGTCTGTTTTTGTCGAAATACGAACCATGTTCACTGCAACAACAAAATTTAAATAAGGTTCAGCAAAGCAGACAGCTTCTTGAAGTTGTTGCTGAGTTTATCGATAACGAACATTTGTAGTCAGCAAAACTCGGTATTCCCTAATTCTTCTCAATATTTGCAATAAAACCAAGCACATTATATTAAACTATTAAACTACGACTTTCCTGATGGTCACTTACTTGCTTATCAGGTCATTCCGAGACCTTCGCTTCTCATTTTTAATGTGCGCCTGGTGTAATCACAATCGCTTGGTGATTATTTCCTTGCCTATAGACAATTAAATACACAATTGAAGTTCTGTTAACCAATCTCAGGTGGTAAATTAGCAGCCAAAAGGTGCACATGCAAAAACTGACAATTGTGACGTTTAGAAGGAAATTGCCGTTCGTTTTCAAGTAAAAAAACGTAGCGAAGGTCAGCGTCATTAAAAACATATAAATAAACCAATTTGTTTAATTTGTTTGACTTTGGCTTTCGCAATATTTTATTTGCGGGCAATTTTCCTGAGCAATTTCTTTCGAACGGTCACAATTTTCAGTGTTTGTATGTGCACTTTTTGGCTGTTTATTTACCACATGTTGTAAAGATTTGAAGCTTCTCTTACTCAACCAATCTCTGACGCACAACTTCTGAGTAAACAGGTATGATAGCATACAAGCCACTAAATCAGTGCCTGGATTGCTTCTTAGTAGTTTATACTGCGTAAATATTTTCTCTTTTTTTACAGCATTTAATTTCAGAAACTCCGGTGGCAGGTAAATTATTGATACGATCACAATTGAATGGAATTGATGCACAGTGCCGTCTCTCATGTGGTGTTACGAATGATTAATGCGATAGGGCTCAATCGAATGAAAATGTGACCAGAAGCAGAGCCGTGACACTGACCCATGGTATTCATATTCGTGGAACAGTTTCTGCCGATGCCAGACACCTAATGTTTATCTGGATGTTACAGACTGGCCAGTTATCGATTAACGAATGATTAATTTTCCGTCAGGATGTTGTGACGACGCGTCTGATGGCAATATTGATTAACTCTTTCAAGTTACTTAACATGGAACTAGCCTGGTAATGCTGAGAGGACGGATCTGAGTATATTTGGAATACTCTCATGGTAACAGCTACAAGAAAATAATTATGTTCTGATATTGTAGTAACTAAAAAAGAAGACGATTACATACAATTTGTTTAATGACCGCGACAGCACGGTCTTACAAAACAAAATAGATCTACAAATCTTTACACGAATAACACCCTTTCATCAGACACACGCTAGTGTGTCGCCAACAAGTAACAGTAGATTATCCGCTTGTAGACATCTGATTGTTAAAAGAAGATCGTTGATGACCAGGAGTGGTTAACGCTCGTTAAACCCTTTGAAACCCTTTGTTGATGATAAAACGGCGGCCTCACTAGCGGACTTGTGTCTGTTAACTGTAAGCAACTAAAAGCATATTTTATCATGTTGAGGATAAAACCCAATGTGGCCGAAAGCTTTCGAATTGTGGAAAATGTAAGGGAAAGGTGCAAGAGATAAAGAAAAACGAAATTTAAAGAATGAGTGTCCTCCATCCATAGAGAGAAAGATGCATCAATAATTTTGTTTTGATGATACTGTCTAGCTAAGTAGCTAGCCAGCTGGCTAGTTACGTATCGTTTTCCCCGTGTTAAATCCCACAGACTCTTTGCTCATGGCTAGCTAAAAATTGGGACGGCCTACACAGCTGAACGTTTACACACGAATGCATAGTGATCTGAACACTGTCCTTTTGGTGGTCTGGGGCTTGTAGGAGTCGAGACATATGCGTGGGAGGGTTTTGAGATTCACACCCAAGGAATTTAAATTTCGTTTATTTTCCATGTTGCAACCAAAGATTTCAAGCAGCAATGGCTTGGACAATCAACCATCGTCGTTAGATTTATTGTAAAAGCTGGACGGGCGATGCATGTGGCAGTTGAGGTCTCTTAACCAATTTGCCGTGTTGGATTCACTATACCAGGAATATGTGGACGGGTGGTGCAGGTAGGGTTTGGGGAGACGGCATAAGATGAACTGTATTAAACATATTGCTTAATGAGATTTCAACACAGGCTCTGCTTTTGGAACGTGAGGGGTATTAGAGAGAGGCAGGAAGAAATAGAACCTTGGTCCACATCGTTTGATATTTTGGGTTTCGCTGATTCCAGGTTGTGGCTCGATGATAAGTGGGAGTTGCAGTCATGGTCGGTCTACCGTCAGGATGTTGTCAATGGTAAGGGTGGAGTGCTGTTTGCCATTCGTAGCTCCATCCCACACTCCCATACCCCACAAAATGAGTAGGTCGGTTCATTTTTTGTGGTCATGCTTGTTCGGTTCAATGAAAGGTGGTTCACGATAGTAGTGGGTGGTTACTCTTCCAAGGTGATACAAGATCGTCAATGGGTTCTATGGGCTGAAAGACCTAGCCCCACCGCAGATTATGTGTGCATACAGGAATGGCCATCACATATCTTGGGATGAGCTTACTACACCGAACCCTAAAGGAAATATTATCTCGAACTCTTTGCAGGCAACGGATCTCTTGGTTTTTATTTATGGTTCCCCAACTTATTCGAGATGGTATGGCGATTCCTACCAAGAATCCGTAATTGACCTAGTTATCCGCTCCTCATCGCAGGTTAAGGATTTACGCATGATGGTCTCTGAGGATAAGCGTGGTAGTAACCACTTCCCACTCTGTATTTAGGACTGTAGTAGAGTGGTGCTATCAAACTGGCTAGGGAAACGACGAGTCGGCCGGCGTGGTAGTGTGAAGAAGCCGTTGTGGTGGTCAGATGAATGCAGTCTGGCAGTTTGTGAGAGACGCCGTAAATGTAGGCAACTTAAGCGGTTGCGTAATTTGGGAAGGTGTGATAGGTTCGTGGCTGCATCAAAGCAAGCAAAACTGGTCCTGCGTTCTGCAAAGTGTGGGATGAAGAAGAATTTAAACAGGGGATTGTCGAGGTTGACTTCGATATCGGAGGCCTGGAGAGTCGTGGATAGGGTGATGGTCACTGAGGATCAGCGTGGCAGTGACCACTAGTCCCAATCTGTATTTTGGACCGTAGTAAAGTGGTGCCACCAAACTGGCTTGGGAGCATCAAGCAGTTACGTCATACTGCTGTCAACAATCAGGCACTGGGTGATGGAAGTGAAGATGTTGATATAACCTGCAAAAGTCTGGTTGCTGGCTTTCCCATCAGGAAAACGACGAGTCGGCGTGGTGGCGTGAAGCAACCATTGTGATGGTCAGAAGAATGCACGCTGGCAGCTTGTGAGAGACGCCGTAAATACAGGCAATCTATGCAGTTGCGTAATTTGGAAAGGTGAGACAGGTTCGTGGCTGCATCAACGTAAGCAAAACTGATCCTGTGTTTTGCAAAGCGTGGGATGTAGAAGAATTTAAGCAGGAGATTATTGAGGCTGACTTCGATATCGGAGGCCTGGAGAGTTGTGGCAGCTGTGGAGTGGGTGGGTGGTCCTAGATTGCTTTACTCAGCTGATGGTAGAAAATTGTTCTTGGGCCAAGACGTAGTAGAAAATTAAACTTGAACATTGCATCGATATACCCTGGTCACTGTCCATCTCAAGTACACGAGTCGATGTCACCAGGGGGGGTATGGTTAAGGCCTTTTGATAGCAGGAGTTATAATAATTCGAGCAGTGTAATGAAGTTTAGAACCCTCTTAGCTATATGCTACGTAGGTAGGTTAACGGTAATAGGTATTTTAAAAGTGTTTCATTGGAACTTTAACGCTTCGGGAGTGGAAGGATGTAAGTCTATAAACAAGATATTGTAAGATTCTTTGGTCGAATGCTCGTAAATGGATGCTATAAAGTCTTTGTTTGCCGCAATTTGTCGGCGTAGAAGTTTAATTTGGTCCAAGCCCCGCCTAGATTTGAACAGAAAATATTACTGTGTGTTTAGAGAATCACACAGAACTCCTCTATTAAAACACTGTTTAAAATTAGTGTTTTGAAGAATAGGTTGTGAACTACGTTAACTATGGATGCCTCTGTGGTGTGTGTCCCTTAGAAAAACGTTATTAATGAGGCTGACTGGCAATTCGTGTAGTATATCGTTCAAAATTAGGATAGAGTCACGTGGTAGACTTTCGTTAATTTCCTAATTAAATTTGGAGTGAAATTGAGTGGAAATCTGGCTGTTTTTTCCCAAGTCGTCGACAAGAGGCTGGTAGGTGGAGAAGCAACGAGTTCTTGAGAGTTAAAAATCAATTTTGCGATAACTGTACTCTTCCTGGTAAACGTAGGGCCCACAAAAAAAGTAGTTGGCCGGATGTTTCAACTTAGCGTCCATGCGAGATGCGACTCCCATCTACCACCTCCATTTATACCACTCTTGGTAATGGAAATTTTTTCCATTTAATTTAGTTTTCTATTTTAGTTTCACTTAAGGTCTAAACTAGAGTAGATTGAACGTTTAGATTATATTAGACACTGTTATGATATTTTGTAAAATAAAATTTAAAATAGAAATAGAAGAGGCACAAGAAGCACGCACCCACCCACACAAAACGTCAACAATTAACGAACAAGCATATCAAAACGAGATTTGAAGGCATTAGGAGATGTGGCACAAGCACCACGAAAGGGAAGGGCATTCCAGATATGGACAAACCGTTTCGTAAAGAACTGGAAGCGAAGTTTAGTCCGGGACACACAGAATCAGAGATGAGATAGGTACTGCACTCTGACCATTTGCTTGATCGTTTTAGAGATGGAATGTCTGTCAGCAGCACAAGAGTTGCAGCATGAAAGCCCCTCGAGCGTAGCGAGACGACACGGAATGAGCGAGCGAAGCGAGCGATTCTGCTAGAGTAGATTATTGCTAGGGTAGTCCCCCGTATACGGCCGGTTTTATAAAGCATTATTGTGATTTCCCGTTGGCATGAAAATACTGTGACGTCACTACATCTACTAATTATTGAATGTCCTTTCAAATTAAACACCACCGTTAGCAGCCGCCCATCACCCAAGCCTCAGAGATTCCCACTATGGACGTCAGTAGAGTAAAGATTATCGAGATTCCCACTCTAGACACACAGCCGAACAAAAAAACGAAGATCTTAGTTATATAGACTAGCGGAGTAGCTCGCTTCGCTCGCTCATTCCGCGTCGTCTCGCTACGCTCGAGGAGCTTTCATCTTGCAACACTTGTGCTGCTGACAGACATTCCACGTCTAAAACGATCAAGCAAATGGTCAGAGTGCAGAACGCGTTTTTAGGAAGGCTTCACTGCATAAACAAATGGTAACCATAAAATAATCATTCCAACATTTGTATCTTTCGAAGCAAAAAGAACAGGCAATTTATCAGGAAAGCGCTATTGCTGATGATAAACGCTGATTTTCGTTCGCTTCGCTCACTCAATCAGCGCAAATATTTCCTCAGATGCGTGACTGAATCAATGTAACCACCAAGAACCACACATCACCTGTAATTTGTGTTAGTATGCACTTTATTTGGGTTTTCTTGTTTTACTTATTGTAAGAATATTGCTCTTTACGTCCTGCTCAGTACAGATTTTTCCATGGGCGTCTTATCACTTCACTTTCTGATGATCCCTCACTTGTAGAAACATCTGCAGAAAGTCAGATGTAATCTTTTACGAAGGTGAGAGATCATCTCTCTTCGCTCGTGGAGGTTTTCATGAACAAACTATGACGTCATGAACATACATGAAGAGGGTTAAAAAAAAAACTTTGACGTTATTTTTTCAAGGTTTTTCGAATATTTGAGGGTGATAATATCAAGTTACAGCGATGAAAATAGGCCTATACTGTGCGCAATTTAATTATCTTTCGTTTGGTCCTATACTCCCATCTTTGTAGGTGCTTTGGTTCCAGAGGAGTAGAGGTACAAACACACAAACAAACCCACAAACACACACGCACATCTTACGTCTTTAATGATGTAGTATTACTTGCGAAATCCCCCCCCCCCGTATATGGACGGTTTTATAAAGCATTGTTGTGATTTTCCGTTTGCATGAAAATACAGTGACGTGACTAGTCGCCCATTGCGTATTCGCCCACGCATCCGGGATTCCCACTAATGACTTTAATAGAATAAAATTATCGAGATTCCCATTGCTGACACACAAACAAGCAAACAAACAAAAAAGCTACGATCTTAGTTATTTCGATTTTCATTAATATTTTGTGTTCTAGTACAAAAGCCTTGAAGAAATTACGTGTGTGATACACTGCAATCAAACCACTAGCACATTCTGCGTTAGAATGTGCAATTCTGAAGCACTACCCTTATGAAATCGTTACTCTTGCTTACACTAACCGTCATACCATTATCAAGTTTGCAAGTCACAGCCAGTGAATAATAATGATGTAGGATCACGAGATTTGCTTTTAAACAGAGAAGGAAAGGAAGTGAAATATAAATACAGAGGCCTATAGTTTGGTTTGTGGCTTAAAGTCTAAAGAAATATGCTGATGCAAAACTCACCAATTGCGCTGAGTTGACCTCACTGGAGGAGACCGGAGTGTGACTGCGCACACGAGTCTAAATGGGTTTTTATAACAGTTTGTATTGGCACGATTTCTGGATCATTCTTAACAACAACAACATTTATTTTCGTGTGACTGTTTTGCGAACAATTCTGTTTTCAAGTTCGAGTTGCTTACTACGGGGTAATAGTACGCCTTTATTTTTATTGATGCTATCTGTCATTTCTGCTGCCTGTGAACTTTGAAGTTGAAGTGATGACATGTAATTATATTAATTGACTGCCAACTTTCCACATTCGTGTTTTTGAGGTGTCAAGAATTTTTATGTCCTGGGCTTGTATAATGATGATAGGTTTGTTTACCCGCACACCCGTTCCACACTGAGAATATAGCACCCATTTTGGCAGCATAATGGTACGACGTTATGTTTATCATTTATCAAGACTCTTACTTTGCAGTAGTAAGCCATCTGTGGAATGTTGTGTTGACAATAAGTTGATGTTGCTTTTGTCAAGCTCACGGGATAATCCGGTGTTTATGACACCGTAATGAGTTGTGACATTGATGTACGTCTCGTCTTCCACTTAACCGGTTCTTGCAATCTAACCTTTCACTCTCTTCTCGTTTCTTTAATGACAAACCGTTACTTTGTCTCCGCTGTTCCAACCCTTCGTACCTCTGATTATTCTATCGCGTAATGAGTCTTATTTTATAATTAGTGTCGATTATGTGACTAAGGAATGTTTGCCAGCAGGAGCATGAGATTATAAGGTTTTGTTGGGTTTACACTGTCGAATTGTCATTCACGTACCATGTTTTGCGAGCAGTGGAGGGCCGTGCACAGTACACAAACAGAGTTGGGTTGTGCATAGTGATGCAAACGCAAGTAGTCTACTGTGACTATGGATTCATTGGAGGCTATAATCACATAATTTACATTGAAGGTGTCACCACCTCCTACCACGGCGTAGAACGATCATCATTGTAGTGTTTCGTGCACAGTAGGTTATTGATAGATGTAACACGTTTAGGCCTACTAAAGAAACACATCTCCGGAGGTAGTAGAATATTGTTCCCACCTATTGTAACCTATGGTCACGGTATATGGACATTATCGTCTAGTCTTCTACCATTAATCGACAAACACACATTAGATTCCTTGAAGAAATGTTTGAGGGTACACAGGGGATGGAACAGCTCTTTATTGCAGCTCCTTTGTTGCGTTATTACTATGAGCAACGATCACATTTAGGTGTAGGAACAAAGTTTCAGTTTCGTATTTGCGTTAAGGGATAATACATGACTGAGCTTTCCTGACGTACATGATTTTTGTAAATATAATTTAAAGTGTCGGTTTCCGTGCCCTGGCCCAATTACTCGTCTCATCGGCAGCCTAGCTCACTTCGTAGCATTTCATTACTTCTAGATTGATATACCTGTACCTCCATTTCGTTGTATAGTAGGTATACCGTGTCGAACACCAGTACGACGATGGCTATAATTTCTAGATAGCTTGATTGATATATTCATCCGCAGATTCATCTTGACACGTTGGAATATGATGTTCCCTGCTGTGGTGTTCGTTTATAAAGGGTGTCCTAAAAGTCAGGGGTTACCCATGACCGGTGAAATAACCGGGTGATATACCAGTTGTTCATGCTAATATACTTGGGATTTTTATCTTTGTTCATGCCGATGGTACACCATCATCGTTTCTCATGATAAAGATAAAAATCCCCGTTATATCATCATGAACACCCGGTATATCACCCGGGTATATCACCTGGGTGACCCATGACTTATGGGACACCCTGTACAGCCTTTTGCATTCAAAACCGAGATGAAACTGAAATGGTATCATTTTAGGCCTCGGTCATTCTCAGATGGTCAGTTGGGTTATTCCACTAGTTGTCACGGGTATCGAGGCAGGATGGAAGAAAGGAAGGAGGAACCATATCTTCTGATCAGTCTATGTGTGGGTTGTGTACAGATTTAGCCATGTTTGTTGTGATCCTGGCTTTAATTGCTGATGTGGGCTTTAATCATCCTGTGCATGACTGTTTCGCTGACTGTGAAGTGTAGGAAAGAAGGTGTTCCGTAGTGTTCCAAAGCCGTATTGGAACGAATTAGCTTAATATCGGGTGGAAATGAACGAATTAATGAATTAATATGTCGTAATTAGCGAAACTGACACCCTTCTACTAGTCATGATTACCTTTGTCAGGTGTTTGGCCATAAATACCGTGTTTTGAGGTGTCAGGACACATTTTGGTGGTGTGGGGGTCTGTACGAAACGGATAAACATATTAAGGAAGTTGGCATCGTCTCTCGTCTCAAATTACTCACACGTTATTGAATAAGTGGTTCCTATTAAGCAATGCATTCATTTGAAGGTCATTGGCAAGGATTCAAATTACATTTATTCAATTAAATAGCAGGCTGACAGGACTGTCTACTAGCTTCCTTCTTCGAGGAGTAGAGGGAGTGAAAGAAGTAAGGTGCGGCATAGAGTTCATAAGCAGCTATGTATTAGCTTAGTTTTAGGTGGAAATGAGCGAAAATTAGTTTTTATGAGTAATATGACTTAATTAACCGAATTGACACCGTTCTGCTAATCTAGATTGCCTTTGTCGGGTGTTTGACCATTGATAATAATGGTGTTTTGAGATGCCTAGATACGTTAGGGTCGATCCGAAACCGAAACCGATCTTGGGGCTCGCCATCTTGAGTCTACCTATGGGCACCGCCATCTTGGATCGTGACCTCACTACCGTGCTAGCCATGTACTCCTTTACACTACTTCTGGAACTGGCTCTGGGTGCTTCACTACACTCCCCCCGACTCACTGTTCCAGTTACAAGCAGTAGGCTTTTCCTCTCATTTGTCCCTCACGTTTGGCGATGCCATCGGGGACCACTGTGTCCCTGGTAGGTCTAACCTTGGTGGTAAGGCATTCGTGACCCCAACCCAACACCATCAACCCATCCTCTGCAGCCGAGCCATCGTATTTGTTTTAAACTTTTAAACTGTTTAACTTTTGTTATTTGTAAATTCGGATGGTAGTCAGTGACCACCAGGTCCTTGCCATTCCGGTTGTGTTTGCAACGAACCTATTATTATTATTATTATTATTATTATTATTATTAGATTCATTCTGCAGGGCATCTGGAAAGGCAGTGTAATTCTTGAAAAAGACAATCATCAGGTTCTGTAGTGTTTTAGTTTCTTGGTTACTATATTACTGTGGTTACTGTAATATGTTTGAAAACCGGCTGTTGGCAGAGATGTAAATCGGCGAACGAGTGCATAGTATGGGTTATGTTTTGTTTAGTGTTAGTTGTTTTAGTTAGAAGCAAAGCACATAGCTCTTAATAAATCTGTTAATTCTTTGTTGAGAACCAAAATAAACTGATCCCGGCTTCCACTCAATCTTACAGTTTTAAACAAAATGATTCTAAATCTCAGGACCCCAAAATTAGGCTGTTGACATGATTAAATGACTTATTCATTTCTTAAATGCGGACTTTGTAACCAAAGTGACCGAAGTAGAAATAGAAAGCAACAAGTGGCACATTGTTTTCTCTACTTACTTTATTTATAGAGTCTATAGGTCTATACAACCACACGCCCTTTCTAATCCTTAAACCTAGCTATATATCCTGTACATCCTGCAACAATGAAAAAAATATGATGGGATGGAAAAGCTAGCAATGCGTTTTTTGCACGGGGTGCCAACTGTGGTTGCAATTGGAAAGCTATAGCGACAGTAACAAGACCAGAAAAGACGGAAAGTTATTGTGCGAGCACGGGGAGGCACCATTGGGAACAAAAAGCTACAATAGAAGACCTGGATCCGTACGCCACACCGTGCATAGCAGCAGCTAATGTTATGAAAAGACAATCAATTTTCTGGCAAACTATTGATTATAGACGGAGCAATGTGTTACACTTAAGTCGTAGACATATCGTTCAATCTATCATGTCTTCAACAACAAAAAAATAAATTCAAGTCAAGAACCGTGTAGAATGCAGGTAGCTTTTAAACATCAGTCATTCACCTTGTATTAAAAAGGCATTTGGGTGCACCCGGCCGTTTAGAAGACATATTACCGTTGAGTTAAAACATTCCGATAGGATTAAAAAATGTCACCCCGCCCCCGAAATTATAAGGTGAGTAGGCGTAGGTTTAGCATAGATAGCAAATGACGGTTTTTTTGTTATAGATAGAGCTATGGCTACCAAACTGAAACAAATTAAAATCCAGAAAATAACTGTGCTGTGGAAGACCCTTTATGGGTTCAAAACTAGCGATATGGATCGATTGTTGTTTGACTGCACACACTAAATAAAAAAAAAAACTTGGTAGACTGGGTAGTGGTTGGCGTATTGGTGAAATTTCTACACTCGCATTTTCTACATTAGCATTATAGTACATCTTCAAGTATTAACAGAAAGATTTGATACACGTGTAGCTGTTATGTAGCATGTGTTCAGTGACATACGTAGATTTTCAAAGGGGGGGGGGGAGGAACCAAGGGTAAAACGGGCAATAAAGGGCAGGCACAATTTTTCAATCCTAGAATCAGTATGACTGTATTACGATCCTCAAAAAGCTCAAAAAGCTTTTCTTCATAATTTTATCGACCTAAAGGGCAGAAAGAAGCAAAAGAGATGGGGCGGGGATTGCCCCAATTGCCCCAATGTGAGGACGCCCTTGCAAGAATTTTAGTTGAAGCACATTAATTTCTGATTATTTGTCCTGAATTTTTAATGTGCGATTTATTTCTCACTTTAAAGAGCCCAAAAAATCACGATTACGCTGTCCAATTTTATTGATTTACAAACTTAAATTCACAAATAAACAATAAAATGAATACGGACATTTTAAATGACTTGGATAATTGGGCACTTTTATTAACTCATCAACCAACTGAGCGCTGAAGCCCCACCTGATCAAAGTAGTTCGTAAACGTTCGGTGTCTAAGAGATTTTCTAATGAATAATTGTTAACTCTATTTACTGCGTCCCGCACGTATATGATCCTTTGCGCGCTTACAATAACTATGACGTTTCATCGCTGTGTGTGCATGTATTAATTTGTTAATAATATTTACCATGAGATCAAAAATCTAAAAGAATGCGGTAAAAATTAAAATTTATTATTACAATAGATCGCCGAAGCAAAATTATAAGACACTAGCCTGGAAAATTATAAATTGTGATGTTAAAATATGAAAATCATTCCTGTTTGTGACAACAAAATTAATGCGTTCATGCTGGTTCGTCTATTAGGCGTATTGCCAACAGAGACAAAAGCTGCGTTCTTCGCTGTGAGGAACGCAACTACTATATCCGTTGACCTTGCCGATGGTATATGCGCAGATGGCGATCAGTACGTGGCTGTTATATGGCAGGCGGAATGTTACAAGGCAGGCCGAATGTACCTTTAAGCGTGACGGCATTTTTGGTGGAAGCAGTCGGTTTTCGTGTAATCCGTTCTGTTGGTGAGTTGTTCGGTGAAGTGGCCAATGTTTCAAAAGTTTACGACGATTGGGACAGACAGACAGACAAGATACCAGCACAGGCTGAGAAGTTCAATTTTTCTGCTTCGCACCGCGCGTCACTTTTCTTTCTCAATGACGGAGGCGATCACGAGATAGGCAACACAATTACCTAAAAATGCACAAGCTATGTAATTGACCCACAACCGTGATATCCGTCCGTGGGGTCAGCAGCATCTGCGCATGCGTGACCGCTTCAACAAATTTGACAAAATGTTTTTTGTTTTTTTTTTACCATCGCATTTTACATATGATTTTTTACGTAAAAAAGTGACAATTATGATTCGGCGATCTATTAGCATAAATTCTTTCTATTTTTCGAGGGAAAAATGCGTAGCTACTCTGACCAAAAGTGAATTATTCGTAAACGATTACAATACAGTAGAGGTAGACCAATTATAGCACTCTCTCACATCCAGTTTGTTTTAAGCGTTACAATTTTTTAATCACTGCGATTTAAAAAAATTTACATTAAGGGCCCCCGCGCACACAGCAACCAAGCCATGCGACCAGGTCGCTGCGGCCAACGAGAATGTTTACGGTGTATGTAGCAACTTGGCCGCGGCAGCCAGCCTATCGCCACGGCCACTGGGATCCCGGGTAGCGTGCAGGTGGCCAAAGGGCGACCATACTTGTCCCGGGTTCATTTTTCACCACGTGATCGAGAATTATCAATGAAACAAGCGGCTTCAGCTGTACATTTCCTCCACTTCCAATCTTGAGGCGCATGCTTCTATCACGCACCAACAGCTATCTCAACCATACTAATCTAAAAGTAATAACGATGACAACTGCCGGTTAAAAATGTGTTTGCTTTTAGGCCTATTTTACATTTTAGGCGAAATATTCAGCTTTTAGGCCTAATTTTAACCAACAGTTTTAATTTCTTAAGTAGCAGCCGGGCGCTCTAACCACTGCGCTACCGGGGCGGGTACTGGCTACAGGCTCCATCTCACCTATTGGAGAATTTGGTGAGATGGTAAGCCTATTCATTCATGCAACAATGCGACGAGACTATTTTAAACGAAGCTAAAATCCATTTGTTTTTATTGCGTGTTACCTTAGGATTTTAATTCGACGATCAAATGTTATTATTTAATTTAGTTACGTCGAAGAATTCTATTAGCTATAAAGAAGTAACGATGTTTTAATTTGCCGTGTTATTTAACTAACTTCTCACACTGAATCTAACGTTGTAAACCGCGGTGGTCTCTATCTGGTACCGTTGCGAAGTTGAAAAAAGCGGCTACAGCGACTACCTAGTCGCATCCGGTCTTCTGTACAATTCTGCCACTACCAATGGTGAGGCGCAAATCTCTATCACGCATTGCAACAACTATATTATATAGTCTAAAAGCAGTAATTATCAGAACTGCCGGTTAAAAATGTGTTAGGTTTTCAGCTTATTTTAGATTTTAGGCGTATTTGTCAAGTTTTAGGTCTAATTCTTACCTGGAGCTATAATTTAGTAAGTAGCAGCTAACGGAGAATTGATTTGTATAGTACGCATATTCATTTTTGCAACACAATGCGTCTTCAAGCACACAGTTACAGTGTTACAATGTAACGCGCAACGTAGCCTATATATAGTTCAGTGTTAGTAGGGAAGTGACGGGAGAGACGCTGTTGATGAAGCGTGGAGCTACTCGTAGCAACTATGCCGTGGCTTGGTTTTTCGATCAGCGTCTTTTTCGATCAGCGTTTTTAGATCGAAAAACCATGACCGTGGTAACGTGATTTTAGGCCTAATTTTCATTTTTTAGACCTAATTTTTGAGTCAGGGTACTTTACTTGTGGACGTGTGTGGCTGGCCGTGCCAGGTGCCAGCGTGAAACAACGTGTGGACACACGAGGGTTCCAGTATGGAACACCGTCCGATGAGTATCATATACATCCTAAACAGTATCCAATCTAAAAACAGCATGACGCAAGCATTTATGAAACAAGGAAGCGAAATAACTTGCTGACGTCATAATTTGCTGACAGTCATAACTTGATGACCTCAGCTCTGGCCACCAGGATCGCTGCCACTCCAGCATCCAACTCGTCCTCGGGCATGCCCCATACTGCATCCAGCCTGTCGCATCCAGAGGTAAAGTACCCTACAGTTCTAATTTCTAATTATGGCCGTGGCCGCCACGACCACTGGCCGCTCAGTGCGTGGGCGCCCTAAAGGTTAACCTTAAAGGAATATTAAACCCTCCAACAAAGAATTTTTTTATCGATAGTTTAGATATACTGGAATTAATGTTAACAGGTATCCGACGTCAATGGGTGTCAGTGTTTAAGCCCTACGAATTTTTAAACTACCTGATTTAAGCAGACGATGCACAAGCTCTGCTCTGAGAAAATCCGGTTTGAACCACCACGCATCGTGACGTCATTACTTTACGGCGCCTTCCACTTGTCTGCGTGACCTGCGCGTGCGCCAGAAACAAAATGGCATCGCCTGGGACTCTCGTAGTGCGGGCATTTTTGGCATCTACACCACGACAGGTCATCGCTGGCGGGATCCCACGGGTCTTCTGGCTTCTTTGGTGTTTTCTTAGCGGTCTCGCATCTTTTTGCCTTCCGTTTATCACTTGCAACAGGTTCAAACTGATAAGGCTGCAACGAATTGAGAGCGACAGCGTTGTTGGTAGCCATGTTTGTTTACAAGCAGAGAGTGGTCGCACGTGCTGTACGATGGGAAAGATGCGCTCCCCACTTCCGTTATGGTTTTGACGTCACGCTACTTCACAAAACCTCCATAGTCGCGAGCTCTCGTGGTGCTACGTTTGGTTGGGTGTCTTAAAAAACGTACTTATTTTAATTTATTCTGACGTAAGTAAGAAGGCAAACGACATTTTATAAGTTTTGAAGGGGTTTTTAGGGTCTTAGCTATCATTAAAAAAATTGGAAAAGTGAGGGTTTAGTATTCCTTTAACCGTTTTCAGCCCCTTTAGTTTTGTGCACTTGCTCCGATAGACATCTTCAAATACAGTATCGATGCAGAGAGATAATGTTGACTCCGTCTGCCTGTTTGTGTGTGACGATCTATTTCCTTCAAAAGAAATGTTTTCACCGACTTGAAATTTGGTGTGCGGGTAGGCAGTTTTTTGCATCATCAGACAGACAATTTTTAGACTATTTTTTTCATCCGTTATTTTTGGTGTACTTATCGGTTGCGCGATTCGATCCGACGTCCACTTGGCTGTTAGCCAACCACTCTGACTGTATCTGCTCACGTGGTGTGGTGCACGTTGGAACTTGATTTATTTTTTAAAGGCACATTCCGCCTGCCTTATAACAGCCACGCGCACATCGCCTCCGCGCACGTTACCATCGCCAAGGTCAACTGAAATAGTAGCGAGTAACGCAACTACTATCTCAGTTGGCTTTGGGAATAGTACACGAAAGAGCATCAAGTTAAAGATTGTGTCGTCACAAACCGGCATAATGTTCGTATTTTAACATCACAATTTATAATTTTTTACGCTAGTATATTATAATATTTCCTCGGCGATCTATTGGCATAATTAATTTAAATTTTTATCGCATTAGTCTTTCAGATTTTTGATCTCATAGTAGTTATTAGCAAACGATTAAAATTAGTACGTGCGCATACACAATTGAAACTTCAAGGTTATTGTAGGCGCGCAAAGGATCATATTTGTACAGGATACAGTAAATATAGTTCCTCAATATTCAATAGAAAATCTCGTAGACGCCACATTTTAAAACGGATTTTTAGCCAGGAAAATACTAACGGTAAGTAAATAGACCTTTGGGGCCGTACTTGATGTGGAGGATCGAGAAAAATGGCGCTGGGAGGAATGTACCTTTAACTCTTGCTCGGTTTCGAAGCCTAAAAATCGTTTGTTGATGCGAATGTAAAATAAGAATACAAAAACGAACTTGTTTGACGGTAAGTTTTAACTGATCCGAAATCAAAACAGCAAAGGAACATGAATAAACTTTCCTGTGAGGTTTCAGATACCGCAGTGTTGCTGCAGTGTTTAGTCCACGTAAAATCTACTGCTCTATTCCAATGTTTAGTTTTCCTTACCGTTTTTAGTTTTGAACCCAATATGTAAGGTAATAATTGCTGTCTACCTGGATCGTAATACTGTAGGTTTAGTAGCTAAACGAGATTGCTAAGTTGAAAGCTCTCATGATGTAAAGGGGTGGTTTCAAGGTTATCCTTAAGTAAATCATTAATTTGATATAAAGTCCTTGAACTATGCAATTCCTTGTGCAAGTCCTTGCAAGTCCTTGAACTATGCAAGTCCTTGAACTATGCACGAATACTTTTTAAAGCATGCGTTTTACGTCCAACACTAGCTAACAAAACTTTAACGTGTTTGTCTGCTGGAATGTCCAACCTGTCAAAATGTAGAGTAGCTCATCCATAGTATAGGAACCAGGTCTCTTCACCAGCGTCGAACTCTTCAAACTTCTGTACGACCAAGTAGGAACGACTAGGCTTAAATTATTAGGAACCATGAGTAATACCAGGTGGAAATGAAAGCCACGCACGCTTTATTAATTCACCCCTGGTAATACCTAATCATTAGCAATATCACCACTTAAGATTGAATCGAAATCTGTACCACCTTGGCCAACAGATTCAATAGCATCCTTGAAAAATACGCCATCCTTACGGTCACTCGTGTACAACAGGAAGAAATTCAATTTTAAATCAGACTGATGAAAACTAAGAAACGTTAATGCCGAAGTTAAATACACAAATACGCAAATCATTAAGTTTAGCAGCACTCCGCAGCTAGCCCAGCTAGTTATAAGTTAAGATGCTCAGGAGCTTATGCATAGTCGTAAGGTTGGATCGAACTCCACTTAAGGTTGAATCTAAATTTACCACCTTGGCCAACAGATTCATTAGCGTCCTTGAAATATAATTAATCCTCACTGTTACGCATGCGCAACAGATAATAATTTTATTTTAAACCAGAGTGTTAAAGGTGCCTTTCCACCTTTTCAACTCCTATATGCAGCACCATAGAATCTTCGAGCAATATTAAGAAAATAGTTGTAAATTAAAAAGAAACAACGCTATTCGCAGCTGCGTCGCGATTTTCATAACTAAAACGAGATCACGTGATCCACATCAGCCTTGGATGGCGAAGAATATGTGCAACGCTAGCGAACTGATGAAACGTTAACGCTAAAGTTGAATATGCAAAAATGGGCAAAATGAAGAAATCCTAAACTTAAAAGTACTCTCCTTGCCAAGTCTCGTAACAAATGCTGGAACACACATTCAAACGGTTTCTCTGCACTATAAAAATATTAGGCAAAACTCTGTATGCCAAAAATTAGAACTGGAAGTTTTGTAAAATTAAAGTAGTTTAATAGAAAGGCATCGAAAAACACATAACTAAATTGTGTACGATAGATGACGTGTTGATGGTGTCAACTACAATTTAGGATTAATAAAAAAAAACAGCACATTCGCAGTACACATGTCGTATCGACAGCTTAGGGCTACACCAGAATATCAAAGTGAAATCAATACACCTTACCTAATCTGCAGTGGACAGCAGGTTTGATGGCACTTTCCGGACGCTTATTTCAGTCAACATCACGGGGTCTTTATTGAACAAACACACAGTTTCAAAATATATGAGTGCGTGGAAAAAAAGCGGCAACCACACAACTTTTTCACAAATAATTCGATAAAAATTGGCCGTGAAAGTATATTGTGTTCGCGCAGCCAAGAGCGATTTGGCATCCTGTGTATCACCCCATGGCGTGTTCAAACTGCTATGCTATGGACAGAGACCACTGACATCGATATTATTGACTGGAGTAAGCCACGAAAGTTTTCAAGCTAGTCCAAGACCCGTAATTATTAGCTTCCTCGGGAAGATATTATTGATAAAAATGGACCACGCACCCACTTAAATATAAATGATGTGTCACGCTCTCAGTATTTCTGGAGTACAACATGTGGAAGTCATGAATTAATAACAAATACAAGAATACACGTGCAAACGCCGGCATAAATTCTCACACTCAACAAATGAAAAGAAAAACAAGGTACACTCTTCACTGACGGACAGCAGGAGTCTAAATAATTTAAGAGTAGACGGAAAGCCAAATAGGTTTGACATGAATGAATTTAAATTATGTGAGAGACACACATTAAACTTGATTCGAATAACTGTCTGTGAAATATTTGCTTTACATAATTATTCGAATCAAGTTTAATGCATGTGCTCTCACATAATTTAAATTCATACATGTCAAACCTATTTGGTTTTCCGTCCTGTGTACTCTTGAATTATTTAGACTCCTGCTGGCTGTCAGTGAAGTGTTTACAGTACCTCACTTGTTTTTCTTTCCACTAGTTGAGTGGAAATATACGAGTAACCATTTACTTACGGGAACCATTACCATTTGGTATTATACCAAACCAACAGAAACGGGGAATGGACAAGTCCACCGCCTTGTGGCAAGTATCATGATGGTCGATTCTTCAATCGAGTAAGATATACCCAGGAGTGGACTGGCAGCTGGTTTCAGTGTTGGCGGAGAGTAAAGAGTTGAAACTACGATGCGAAACAGCTCGTTCTGATGAGCAGCTTACCAGTCATTCTTGAACAAAGTTGTAATTTTACACCAGTGTCGCAAAAGTAACCGTCACTTCGTTCAAGGAAAGCAAAACATACATTCAAAAGGATAAACAATTGAATTATAGCATAATCTGGAAAATAGATAACTGGCCAGACAAAATTGCTCCATGGGCCTCATCGAGTCCCTGGGCTGTACGTTGAGGTGGAAATTCTGGACAGCTGCAATGTAGAGTAGTGGTCGTATAGGTCGTAGGGGGTGGGGTGGTGGATTTGGGGGGGGGGAGTCGGGAGGTGGGGGGGTCGTAGGGGTCAAAACCCTTTGATTTTGTGGGTTAAGTGTAATTTACCTTACGTAAGTTAATATGATTTCACACAGGCCGATGGCCTCAGCCCACCCTCAACTGTGCATTCGGGAAGAGAAGGGCAATGGAAACACTCGCTTTCATGTCGATTGTGGCATTTAAAACATCATAGTTATTTCCTAAAAAAAAATTGTACGTCTCCGTCCCGAGATAAACTTAGCAGTTGAAAACGACGTTAAATCAACCGTTTCCCTTTTTGGAGTCAACAATTGTTTTTTTGTTTGTTTGGGGGGTACGGGGGAGGTATCTATTGAAAATATTAAGTGGGAATTGAAAAAGCAGTCGTCGGCCGAGAGGACATGGCCATTAGGCGACAGCGGACAAGTCACTGATAAGGTGGAGAATCCCGGCAACGGTGGTATTGGGTCTTCTACCAAAAGTTCGATGGATGATGGGGCGGTGTGGCCACCCAGGCCGAAGCTTCCCTTGGCATGCCTTTTGCACGTAGCATAATGGCAAGGGAAGTATAGGGAGCACGGTAGCTCAGACCACAGTATTTTAACCTTTATTCCTGGGAGAAGAAACAGCACACCCGACGTGGTCGAGACGTAGAGAAGAAAAGATGAAGCCACGATCGCCAATGGCGCTTTATACAGACGGAGGGATGCGCAGAACGGATGTGCGTTGGGTCGCGAGGCTGGCAGGCTGCTAGCACTTTAATCTCAAGATCAAACAACAAAGGAGAAGGAGAGTGCTAAAAGCTCAGGTAATGTATATTTCGTCGGCATATAAAAAGGCTTTATTTTAATTGTTTAGTCTTTGCTACAGTAGAGATGCAATGGTAGTTTTGGATGGCCCGTCTGGGAACCCCGGGAAGGCCCCACAACAGGAGGCCCATTCATGTAATGAGGAGTCTCATGTAGTGCAGAATAAAGCGCACAAATGCACACAATCCGGGGGTAAATAGCAAAAAAAAAAACCTCCAGATATTTAGAAGAAACGGAGCTTCCATTTTCATTACCAGGGAGGCCAACCACTTCTAATCCGACCCTGTGCTATGTCTAATTATTTTCTTGCTTACTTATTTTTTATATTATTTGCTTTGGCAGTTTCGTGGTCTTGACGTGGCCGTGCCTGTAATATGAACTGCATGATAATGATTCCGATCATATGTGGAAACATCACATTATGGTTTTATTGTGTGACTCTAAAATGGTAATTTGATGTGACTTTACGTAAAACTGCTGTTTTTGATTAGTTCGATTACTAAGTTGGCTCCAGATTATTGTTAGCTTCTGCAATAAATAGTGGGTTACGGAAGTAGTATTATTGCAGGAAACAACCGAGAGCAAAACATTGCCAACATTTGCTGTTAATTTCGTTTCTTTTAGCTATGTGTGATCCATCTTCTGCCCCAGAGGTTTATTTCTGCTTAACGCACCATGGTGATGTCATGCTAAAACTGTGGTTGTAGATCTAAAAACCAGCACACATCACCGTGGTTTAATTTTAATAACCCACACTTTTTGATAATCTGACCCAGAGGTTTATTTCTGCTTAATGCATGGTGGTGACGTCACGCTAACACATCCCTATACTAAAAGCATAGTCGTTATATACCGTTAATCTGAAAACCCACACTCTTTTTCTCCTGTTTGAACAAGCACGTCATTGTCCATACCTCTGTCTGCATTTTTTCTCCCGGAGACAAGCTATCAATTTGCGGTCATAGTTACCTCGCCGAATTCTTTCAGGGCATGTGTAGATCGTTTTCTGTAGTTTGTAGATTTTCTCGGGCACTTTCGTGTTGTTAGCCATTGTCTTGGTCCCGTCGTCTTAACCTTAACTCTACCCTGATGCCTTAAATCTTTACATTTAAGCAAAAATAGGGGTTGTCTACGATGAAAGCAATGTAATGTACGAAAGAAATATTTCTGATAATAAAAAAGTACTTAACACAACATGAACCTATTTCAGCCTACCAAATCACTGATACTACAAGTCAAGGCGTTTGGAAAATGACGTACATGACATCTATTCAACGTTTAGGTCACCCCCCCCCTCTTTTCTCCCCTTTTCTGTCCAAATTCCACAACAAACTCCCGCACCTTCCCAAAGAAAAATTAATTAACCGTCGGTTTTCCTTTATCCATAATTGGTGACTGGTCAGGTGCAAGAGCATTGAGTCAAAACTATTGGGATGGAATGTATTTTGTAACAACTAGTTCAACAGTAAATACTGCAAGAAATATTGCAAGAAATATACTAAGAAATATATATTGCAAGAAATAATGAAAAGAAAATATGTAACTCGTGTGCTTATCGGCTATTGCTCACGGTATAAATAATCCACTTCTGCCATAAGACGAGGCCACAAACCAATTTGATTTTTTTAAACTAAACATTGGCGATTTGGATTGCCAGTTGTGCGAGATCTAAGCACAAACAGGAAGTAAACAGGATGTTATCCGATTTTAATTCAACTACTCAGTGCACTACTGTTGCATTTTACTTTCTGTCCCCAGACTAGAATTAAATTCTTGATGGTGCAAGTTTCAACTTCAGCGTCTGATAGTTTTACGTACACAAGCAGTCTTCAACTTGTCTCTTTCTCCTATTCACCTGGACTGAAAAGTATATAGTGAGGTCTCACCTGAGTCATAACACCTGTTTAAACACGACACATACCTATATGTAAATATATTGTGAGAATGTCACCACAATTATGTGAAGTTGCCAGCAGCAATAATGTAGATCATATATGTGATGCTATTACATCGGTTGCTGTCAATCCCTAAATTTCATCAAGTTTTCGTTTTATTTTTTGGACTTTTGCAGTAACAGAATTTACTCAGCTGCTCGTACTTCTCCTTTAAACATTTTGATGCACTTCCATAAGTATTAATTCGACTGATGTCCTCCTTTCGAATTTGGAACATCTTTTTGGAATGGTCGTACTTGACAGATACTTCAAAAAGACCGTTACCAGGACTACTGTAGAACGTCACTTGATACAATTCAATGTAGGGGTCTTGATCTGACGAAAGATCGGCTGCCATTCCATCATAATCCGAGCTTCCTTTGAAGTTCATTAAATCTGGAATAAGATCAAAGAGCAATTACTGAATCAAACGGACTTAAGTTATTAATGGTGTGTTCTGTAAATTACGTCACAGTAATAGAGGTTATAATAATTGCCAATTCTTGCAAGTTAGACTGGTTCAATGGATCTATCTGGTACAGTTTTTGGCTAGGTCATTCAGTGGCGGATTTAGGCAAAGAGCCTAGGTAGGCAAGCCCTGGATGGCCATGTTTTGTCTCCAAAAATCTGATGACCTTTCCCTCCTTTCTTTTTGCCGTTATACTTCCCGTTCTTTACAAAAACCGGTAAACGGCGTAGGCAGTGATAATATTCAGACATATTAAATGATTTGAAAACACTTGTATCACCTCCAAGAATGTTTCAACAACATCATATACGATGTACGCTTACTCCGTGTTGCACTTTAAATCTTGCACGTGTATTTAAAGTAAAACATGGAGTAAGCATACATCGACGAACGTTCTCTGCTGTGGTGTGGTCTTCTGAAGAAGAGGAACGGTGTTTTCTTTCTCGAAATTTTAAGTGAACTGCTGTTGAAACATTCTTGGAGGTGATATATATAAGTGTTTTCAAATCATTTAATATTTCCCGTTCTTTATCTGATAGTCGTTATTTTCACTCCAAAGCCCCAAACCTCAAATGTAGGACCATAGACACCATAATTAAGAACCTTTGAGTTTTCTTTGACCGAAAAGGACTCTTTAGTCCCGAATGCCTTGCGAAGTACCCACTTGGTCTCCCCGTTAAATCCGCCCCAGAGATCACTGTATCACTGTATCGCCTGGCATAGAATTTGGGTTAAATTCAGCCATTCAGACTGACCTGGGGAGCAATTAACACCAAGAAAACCACAGAATAAGATGGAGGGAAGTTTTTTCTTTGAAAGTATCGAAAATTATTATCAACTATTCTTTCTTGGGAATCTCGCTGCGCATTTCTTTAAGTAAATCTCACTTACAACCATGGTGGAAGTTGGATGAGCCAGGGTGTAATCGGGCTAGCGGGGGTCTTGCCAGGTGATAACACCCAACCTCCACGGTAATAAGATGGTAGCTTGATAACACCCCGTTGTACACATGCGCAACATGCCAAGCGCCACTTTAAAACATATGCCGACTACTACAAGTTTATTACTGAGGCTTTTGACACCTACAAATACCAGCAGAAGAACACGCATATTCAGTCTGAATTTCGTATTTTAGCATCATACGTTATAATTTTTTTACGCAAGTAACTTACCATTTTAATTCGGCAATCTATTAGCATAAATTATTTCAATTTTTAGTCGTCTAGAATTTCGATTTCATGATAATTATTAGCAAACGATTCAAATTTAGAACGTGCAGATGCACACAGAGCCCCTCTTGTTGGTGCGGCACCTTTAGGCAAAGCCTCCTAAAGTAAAGGCCATACCAGCTTTCAACATTCAAATTCAAATTTAAAATTCAAATTCAACATTTACCAAAAATAAAAGGATGCTCCCTCTCCATTCCGAGATAACCTCGTTGTAAAGGACAATGATTCATAATAATTACGTTCCTTTCAAGAAACGTGCATGGTTAGTTTTGAAGATTACCTATTGAAAATTAAAGATTCTTCAACGAAGTCCAGAAACCGAAATTAAATGGAGACTGACAAAAACACATTTCAAAGTGTTCGTCACTTATTCAACTTCAGAATATAATTTGTGATTAAGTTGTTATATTTTTTCAGTTGTTATCTCAGAATCAAAGTTGTTTTATTATTATAACTGAATAATACTTACCAGTTGTTGGAACAAATTTTCCAGCCCACACAATTTTTTCCAATTTCAGGCGACTGCATAGAGTTCTTTGAGACTGAATCATGGAATTAAAGAAATTAAAGATTGTGTCTACAGCTTTAACAACAGTTTCATCTTCATTGGAAACGGTTTTCCAGTTGAGACAAGTACACCAATGAGAATCAATATGAGCATCACGACATGTTCTGGAGGAAGGGATCTAAACAAAAAAAGAAAAATCAACGAACAACATGTAGTTTGTAAGTTCTGATGTTAGTTTTCCATTCATTCCCCAAGTTTGGTAAAATGTTTTACAAGCTCAGCTGGAAATTTCAGTCAAAAGTCGTCCAATATCGCCATCCAAAAACCTGATTCACCAGACCATGTCCTTTGGCACCAGTTAATTACTTTGATCAACCTAATC
>JAHWFP010012434.1:0-11364 GCA_023313725.1 Lithobius niger | reverse complement strand
ATGGCAATGTCAAGTGTCCGCATCATGTTGCATAAATGAATAAGCCTTCCCTCGAACCCAATTCTCCGTTAGCTGCAACTTACGAAATTAAAACTGCAGGTCAAAATTAAGTCCACAAGCTGAGAAGTACGCCTAAGATTTAAAAATAGGCCTAAGAGCTAAACAATTTTTAACCTGCATGTGACAGGTACAACTTTTAGATTAACAGAGAGCACTGTTGTAGTGCGTGATAGAGGTGTGCGCCACAAGATTTTCGAAAGTGGCGGATCTGTACAGGAGACCGGTTGCGACTCGCTGCAGCCGATTGTTTGTTGAGATCCCATTGTAGTTGTCCTGTCGTTCTTTGCCTCTGCTGTCTTTTTAACGCTTTTTTGTTTCACGGTTTTCGTTAAGCGTTTTTTTCTCTTTTTTATCGCTCTCTATCCGTAACTGTTAATTGACGCGAACCAATGAATTGCATGTCATATTTTCGGCGTCTGTTCTGTGAATGCATCTAATTTATTAGGGCGGCGCGATGTGGCACTACAATTAAAGTTTACGTTTAATTTTTTTTTATACTCCCAACACACAAAACTCCAATCCAACGGCAACGAGCACGCAGCAGGACCACTGCAGTGCAAGCCTGTCAGCTTGTTAGGCAGAGAAGAGCACTTCAAGCGGCAGCAGCTCAAGTACAACATTGTGGCGACGAATATATTTTACATAGTGTAATTTTTTCCGATTTCAGTCGGGAGAGGGGAGGACCGCCGTTGTAGTTAGTCCCAAGCCCAAAAATGTGAAGCGGGGGGGGGGGGCAAGACTGTACATGACTAACCCACCTACATAAAAGATATTACTGTAGTTAATCATTTCCAGAAATGTCTGTTTAGGTGGCTACTGGATATCAGTACTGTGTCCCTGAAGGTTTATTTAAGTTTTAAACTGAAGAATACTTTCAGCATTTTTAGTAATTTAATTTTTTTTGCGTGTTTTTCCCCTCCTCTTTGTACCATATTTATTTATTATTATTATTTTTCGTTGTATGTGACGCTAAGTATATTTTTTCATCGTGGTTCTACTTGTTTTTGTGTTGCCTTCCTTTTTAAAGGCGCCTGTTAACCATTTCGATAGCATTGCCCATATTCTAAACACAGCATCCACGTTCCAGATTCTCCGTCATCCAATAGGCTGATGTGGGTCACATGATCTCGTTTTAGCTATTAAAATCGTAGCGCTGCTGCAAATAGTATTGTTAATTTATCGCTATTTTCTTTATATTGTTCGAAAATTCTGCGGTACTGCATCATGGAGTTGAAAGGCACCTTTAAGGTATTTTTCCCTTTGGGTAATCGAACCCGTAGGGTCGTGATTGGCGACTCGAAGTCTAACTTCTTACCATTTGTTAGCGGGGTGCCCCAAGGGTCCGTTCTAGGACCCATTCTGTTCGTTATCCATATAAATGACTCGGTGTTAATTTCTCTGACAGCACACCAGTTCAAATTCGCTGACGACCTTAAACTGGACGCGCACATTGTCGACCAGGCGCTCGACTCCAACTCGCTCCATGTAGCGATTAACCAGTGGAGTTTGGACTGGCAACCGCCGCTCTCATTCTCAAATGCCGGGCTTTCAGCGTTGGTCATCACCAACCCCCAGGTGATTACCACTTAAACGATCACCCACTTCCATCCGTTGTTGACGTTAACGACCTGGGGAGGTCTGTCTGACCTCTAAACTGTCTGAACTGTCTAAACTGTCTGAACTGTCTGTCTGAACTTAAAACCTTCCTTACACTGTACCCAAATTACAGCTAAAGCGTCTCAAAGACTTGCTATTGTCAACCGCTGTTTTACTTCTGAAAATGTGAAAATCAAAGTTTGGGCCTTTTTTAATGTATTCGTGGTACCGCTCCTCGAGTATGCATGCCCGGTGTGGTCACCATCGCTGCTTGGTGACATCGGCAAGCTGGAATATGTCCAGCGCAAATTTACTAAAAACTTACCTGGAATGCGGACGCTTTCTTACGATACCAGGTTATCCCGTTTTGGACTCGAGTCTCTTAAATTGCGTAGGTTACGTGCCAATCTCATTCTGACCTTCAAAAGTGTTGGTGGTTTTACACCAATCGATCTGCCATTCTTCGATCCCTACCCCTACTCTGCCACTAGAGGTCATTCACTACTGTTCAATACAGTAGGACTGAATTGGCTGTTCAGTCTGCGAGGCTGGATTGCAGGAAGAGCTCTTTCAGTGTAAATGTGATCCAGCTTGGAATGCTCTTCCTGAGGAGGTTGCACAGGCGCGTTCAGTCGACCGTTTTAGATTTGTAGTGGGTAGGACTTGTAGGCGAAAATTTCTGAAGAGGCCTAATTTGTTTCTAAGCCCTGATTCACGTTTTTTATTGTAAATCCTTACACTATTCAGTGGGACTAATAGAAGCGGCTTCCAAACCCTTCTAGCCCAAACCACTCCTGTGGTTAAATTCTTATTATTATTTTGTTTTGATTATTTACATTATTGCATAAGTTGACATACATATGTAGTTCTTGTGTCTTTTTGTATGTTGTTGTTTCTTTTTTGTTTTATGGTAGCCACACACGAGCATCAGCTCTTGTGGGGTAAGGGCACTATGGCATTTTGTACTGTTTGCCCAGACTCAGTAACCAATTCACTACGTATCTCAAATTGGATAAAAAAAATTCAGCAAAAACGTGAAAAAAGTGTTGAGGAATTTTTTTTTTGTGGGGGGGGGGGGGGCCCCCCCCCCTTCTTAAAACCTTTGGGTAAGGGGGGGGGGGGGGAGGGTTCGTTCAGGACAGATAAAACTATTTTGAAGGCTTTATCAATGTTCTTCAAGACATACTGGTAAGCTATCAATCTCAAGGCTCGTTGCAGAGTGGGCCATCAAAATTACCTGTTAATTCCAGTATTTTACCAGATGTCATTGTTGGGCAGCATTGTGTTCTTAGTTCGCAGTGGAAAGCTAAACAATGACAGACATTGTGTCCCTCTCCCACCAATGAATGGACAAGGAGGACGGAGGAATAAATAGAGTAACTAGCAGCAAATGAAACAGCACTTGCTCAGCTGGCCCTCCTGGCAAAAATTTCTTGCACTGCCCTGCTCCTCTCTCCGTTTTCTGCCTTCAGTCTAACCCAAGGGAAGCGCTGTTCTCGGAGGAAATAGCTTCAGCTGGCAAACTAGCTCTGTTCATTTATTCAATTTCACACCTAAATTAATATTATTGTTGTGGCATTAACGTCATTCCAAACAAAGTACAATCACAGAACTCAAGGCCGTTTTAAGGCTTATACAACAAAAACAACAACAAATCCGATTTTCAAGGCTTGAAGCCTTGAATTTTCAAATTTAGGGCTTTTCAAGGAATTCAAGGCCGTGTACGAACCCTGGGGGGCGGGGGTGTTTGCCGATGTCCACTAAATCATGCCAACGCATTTACGCATCTATTGCAACAATTTACAGCCGAGTTCACAGTCGCCCGAATGTCTTCAACCCTGCATCAAGCAAACAGTTCAACCTTCACCTTTAAGTGATGGATACCAGGTCACGTGTCAGATGGAGGGCTTGGAGTCGGGGAGGGAGGGAGGGGGAGGGTGTGACGTCACGTCGCGCCCCTTCCAATAATACAGCCTTTAATTAAGGGCGGCCCCTTGCCTGCTTCCGTTTCATTTATTTTTAATATCATCACCGCGTTGAGGCGAGTGCGGCAGGAAATACCATCATCAGCGCAAAGCCCAGAGCCAGCTGATCAACCAGGGTCGCATCACGTGACCCGCAATACCCATAATCCATCATTGCAAATGGACGACGGCGGAGGCGAAAGGGGGGAGGCGAACGGCTACGTGTAATTGAATCGAACAATACGGCATTCATGACGGTTTTGAAGCTCGATACAAGGGAAATTGAAGAGTTGTGAATATGAATTAGCGGAGAGTTGTGCTCAAATAAAATACATTGAATCAGGAGAATATAAAGAGTGTGGGGAGCAGGAGTGTCGCACAGAGCTAAAGCTCTGTCCCACAATGCCGTAACGAATCAACCTACAAAAATAGGATATTATTTAGAAAAAACTACTTTACGCGCTCTCGACTTAAAGGGGGATTGCCACTAAAATGACAAGCTTCAGCAGGTATGGCCGTTTGTCACTATATGGTTCTGTGTAGCCTTTAATTTCAACAGGCGAAGGAACACACAAATAAATTTCTGTTTACGCAGCAAACAAGCCAAGTGCCTCATTAATTAATTAATTTCGGGACAAGGGAACTTTGACGACTGCGATAAAACTGTTCAAAGAGGAAATTCGCACCACAAATTCTGAAATATTCAGGAATCCCTCGGCAGCTTAGCCGATCTTTATTAGCGGCCCATAAACTTTGCAGTTTTACAATTTCGGGACAAGGGAGCTTTGGTGAGTGAAATAAAAGTGTTCAAAAGAGGAAATTCGTACTACCTCAAATTCGGAGATATTCAGGAATCCCTCGACAGCCTAGCCGATTTTTATTAGAGACCCGTAAACTTTGCAGTTTTTGCAATTTCGGGACCAGGGAGCTTTGGCGAGTGCAATAAAACGTGTTCAAAGAGGAAATTCGTACCTCAAATTCGGAGATATTCAGGAATCCCTCGACAGCTTAGTCGATCTTTATTAGGGACCCGTGAACTTTGCAGTTTTGCAATTTCGGGACCAGGGAGCTTTGGCGAGTGCAATAAAACGTGTTCATAGAGGAAATTCGTACCTCAAATTCGGAGATATTCAGGAATCCCTCGACAGCTTAGCCGATCTCTATTAACGGCCCGTAAACTTTGCAGTTTTGCGATTTCGGGACAAGGGAACTTTGACGAGTGCGATAAAACTGTTCAAAGAGGAAATTCGTACCTCAAATTCGGAAATATTCAGGAATCCCTCGACAGCTTAGCCGATCTTTATTAGCGGCCCATAAACTTTGCAGTTTTGCAATTTCGGGACAAGGGAGCTTTGGCGAATGCAATAAAACGTGTTCAAAGAGGAAATTCGTACCTCAAATTCGGAGATATTCTGGAATCCCTCGACAGCTTAGTCGATCTTTATTAGGGACCCGTAAACTTTTCAGTTTTTGCAATTTCGGGACCAGGGAGCTTTGGTGAGTGAAATAAAAGTGTTCAAAAGAGGAAATTCGTACCTCAAATTCGGAGATATTCAGGAATCCCTCGACAGCTTAGCCGATCTTTATTAGGGACCCGTGAACTCTGCAGTTTTGCAATTTCGGGACAAGGGATCTTTCGTGAGTGAAATAAAAGTGTTCAAAAGACAAAATTCGTACCTCAAATTCGGAGATATTCAGGAATCCCTCCACGGCTTAGCCGATCTGTTATAGCGTGCCCCATACAGGCGTGTCCCAAAACTGCGACTGTCATCGTGTCCCAAACAGGGAAACACACACCCAGACCAAGAGTCAAACAAAACCCCAGTTCACTCAAATATTCGACATTTCCCGCTTCGCTCATTCAGTAACACCGTTGGAAATGTCAATTTTTCTTTTAACTTCAGTATTAAACGTTCAGCTCACTAACATAACACGTGGGTAGTTCTTCCGAAAAAAAATGAATCATGCTCCTACATACATTACTAAAATGCCCCAGTCGAAGAATTACGGGCACTCCCACAGTTACCCCCCTCCCTTCCAACCCCCCAGCCCCCAACCCCAAACCCAATTGACGTGCGTCTTGGGTTCATTAACGTGGTTACCCCGCGTTTCCCCTCTCCGCTTTGGCCGCAAAACGAATTGCCGGATTCTGCCGCCAGGAGCGCTGACGTCGTCGTGACAGACATTCCGCCATATTGGTTAGCTGGTTCGTACGTTCATTTCGCGGTCGAGTGGGCTTCATCAGGCAGCCCTCATCAGCTAACTGGGACTGCTGTCAACTTCGTCATTTTGCTCGTTGCTAGTGATGGAGGAGTAGGGGGTGATGGGGTGTAGGAAAGAAGAGACCACAGCACGGTCAGCCGATATGAGATTAGTTTCCCCCAGCACAACTCTCTTCACGCTGTGCAACTAGCGTTTCTCCATTTCGCCACCAGCTGGCTCTTTGAGCCTAAATTAAAGGAACCGTTGGAAGAACGAACGGACGAGGATTCCTTCGTTCCTATAGCAAAAATTATTAATTTTCTTTCCTCCCCATCTCTTCTGTGGATATATTGCTCCCGTCTGCACCAAAGAAGATCTGAGCGTTCAGGAAAGGAAATCGAGGCATTTTTTATGTTTATCCTCACCCCCCACCTCCTCGTTCCGAATCGGTTTTCCCAATTTTAATTTTTAATTTGTGGCGAAAACCAATTTCTGAATTAGTGTGAATCCCCCCCCCTCAAAAAAATCATAATCCATAAAGATTCACAGAAGATTCATGAAGATCATGAACGACTGGACACTTCTTTAACCTCACCACCAGATGAACAACGGGTGGTGTTTGATGTACCGTTTGCAGCGTTGTGACGGTTTGCTGTCTCTCTCTCTCATGTGTTTGTCGGGAAAATATACCGTCTGTGTATTTTTGCGGACACTGTCTAACAAACGCTGATTTTCGTTCGCTGCGCTCACTCAATCAGCGCTTTTCTTGACCCGGACTCCATGCACTTACATACTGAATATTACTAAGTCTAAAGCTTTAACCCACCGTCTTCGTCATTTTTTTCTGGGAGAGGCAGAAAGTAAAGAGCGTTTTCAATATTCAACCGAGTTTTACTAATCCTTTAATTTTAATCGTCCCCAACGACAGAACCTTTAGCTTGCAGTTTATTATTGTAACCCAAAACAAAACATGATAAGGATTCCCGCCAGTCTTTTCGGCCGTGTGAAGTCGTGATATCAAACGCCAAGCTCTTTTGCCAAGCTAATACCGCCGAGTAACAGTTCGAAGGTTACATGAAACTATATGAAAATTGCTTACTGCGCAATTTTCACCTTTTTCGTTTAACGTTTGAAGTCTTAGTCAGTGGGATTAGCTTGGCGTAAGAGCTTGGCGTTTGATATCACGACTTCACACGGCCGAAAAGCTTGGCGGAAATCCGTAACAAGTTTTGTTTTGGGTTATATATCAGATGTTTTTGGCCCAAATTGATGAAATCCATTTTTTTTCCTTAGCAATTATGAGATGGAAACACCAATCTAGATATCTGGTCCATTTTTTTTTTGTTTGGCTCTCGTTACATTTTGAGGACAGCAGTCCCTTTTTTTCGTACGATTAGTATTTTTTTTTTAGTGCCGCATTATCTCCTTGCAAACGTACGGATTTATTTAATGTTCGGTTAGAATAGCATTATTTGCTGGTTGGCATTGTTTAAAAAAAATTCCTCAAGTTGCTGCTTGTACAAACGAAACTACCTATACACAAACCAAAACCCTTTTTCTTTAGTCTAAGTCCGCCATTTTAAGTCGGTGAATTCAGCGGAATAAACCGCCTCGAAGAGCCGATGAGTCCGATGGTTCAGCTGCAGAGACGTCACGCTGAGGGATGTGAAAATTCATCGTGCGTTTTAGAACAACTTTGATAAGTTGTGGGCAAAATCGCCATAGATTAACTATATAGTTCGCACCTTACCTCTTGCAAGCGTACGCATGGCCCTTGCGGTAGTTGCTGGTACTAATATCATATTGCTAAGCCTCTGTGCTGCTTCGCACGCAAAGCGTTAGCAGAGGCGTAGGTAGCCGCAGCCACCGCCAGGGCCCCGCATAGGCTTGGAATAGATAAGATGCAATATCTAGGTAACTTCCTAATCTGCGACATTACTGCGTTAAAAGCCGACCCAGCTACAGTAAAGGCTGTATCATCTTTACCTCCCACAATGCCACACAAAAAGGCGACACAAATACCGACGCGGCAAGTTCGTTAAGTGGCGTTATCTTTTGACAGAATTTAGAACCCTCGTCGGTTAGTTTGAAATTTCTCCCCTTGGTGTAGAGATGGCAGCACCTAGCAAACATTCTCTACCCTTGATTTTAATCGCCTTATTTTGCTTGTTCTGATACGGCATTTACTGTAGGAGGCTCTGGTTATTCACCATTTCGATGGCGTTGCCCAAATTCTAAAGACAGCATCCACGTTCCAGATTCTCTGTCATCCAATAGGCTGATGTGGGTCACGTGATCTGGTTTTAGTAATGAAAATCGTGGCGCTGCTGCGAATAGTGTTGTTTCATTATTAATTTACCGCCATTTTTTTTTATATTGATCGAAGATTCTATACGGTGCTGCATCTAGGATATGAAAAGGGTTGACAGGCACCTTTAATGCGAGTGCTTCAATTAGACTCGTAAATCGGAAGTTCTGGAAGCTAAGTTACAAAGCAGCAAGCAAACATATAGTTATTTGTTTACAATTGAACAAATATAATTAACGCTAATTTTATTACTTTCTGTATTTCTACAAAACCGGCCGACAAAGTGAAATTCCATTAATTACTAAACGAGATGCCTCTTTAAAATTATTATTGATAGCAGATGCATGTTCGCGATTTTATTAATTCCAGCCTGCCAATTAAATAATAATAATAAATAAATACGGATGCAAACCTATTACCACTAATCGAGCTGATTGGCTTTACATCCTGTTTAATAATGGCTATGAATAAATTAGCATCTAGCGCATTTTCGCGTCTTTAGGCTACACGCAGCTACCACAGTAAACAAATGATGGCATGAAGGGATGTGTTTCTAAAGTAGAGGGAAGAGTGAGATGGATTCCTCTAGGACACGTCCCACAACGTCATCAAAATCGATCAGTTTAGAAACACCACTGCCTCATTAGTGAAGAGTGAGATGGATTCCTCTAAGACACGTCCCACAACGTCATCAAAATCGATCAGTTTAGAAACACCACTGCCTTATTAGTGTCGTTCTCAAAATTAGAAAAATTAGCAATAATCGCTCCCACATCTATTTTCTGCTAGAGAAATGTTAGCAACAATATAATACAGATGCTTATTAATCTCTGTTCAATTGGATTTGTTTCAAAATTTAGACATTTTCTAAATCTCACTTCCCACTGCTTAGAAACACGACCATCTCAGCTACTACTGGTGATGGCAGCCATGTAGGATCAGTAAGTGAGCGAGAAAAACAAGCGGCTACAGCGACTACCTAGTCGCATCCGGTCTTCTGTGCATTTCTGCCACTACCAATAGTGACGCACACTTCTCTATCACGCTTTGAAACAGCTATCTCTATTATATAATCTAAAAGCAGTAACCATCAGAATTGCCCGTTAAAAACGTGTTAGCTTTTAAGCTTATTTTACATTTTTGGCGTAATTGTCAGCGTTTAGGCCTAATTTACAACTTTTATTTCGTAAGTAACAACTGACGGAGGTTTGGATTGTGTACAGTAAGCCTATTCATTTTTGCAACACGGTATGCTTCGATCCGGGCACACAGTGTTACAACGTAATGCGCAACGTAGCCATATAGATCAGTGGTAGTAGGGAAGGGACAGGAGAGACGCTGTTGAGAAAGCCAGCAGCGACTCGTAGCATCTTGACGTTGCCATGGTAACGTGATTTTATGCTTAATTTTCATTTTTTAGGCCTAATTTTTTAACGGCAGTGTTAGTTTCGTAAGTAGTAGATAGGCCTAATGGAGAATTTGGTTCGACCGTAAGCCTATTCATTCATGTAACAATGCGACAAGACTCTTTTAAACGAAGCTAAAATGTTTTTGTTTTTACGGCTGCGTTAACACAAATCGTTAGATTTCAATTCGACGATGAAATGTTATTATTTAATTTAGTTACGCCGAAGAAGACTATTAGCTAAAAGGAGGTAATGATGTTTTAATTTGCCATGTTATTTAACTAACTTTTGACACTGGATCTAACGTTGTAAACAGTGGTCGTCTCTATCTGGTACCGTTGCGAAGTTGAAAAAAGCGAAGGACGGACGGACAAAGTTGTTGCAATAGTCTTCTCAGCCGGTGCGGCTGTACAGAAGACTAAAACCTGCCTCACTTGCCTCAGCAACATCTCAGGTCCATGACGTTACGCTTACGTCAAGTAGGAGGAGTTTGGATCAGTCGCCTCGAGTTAAGAAACAGTTTTTCGCACTTCCCTCTAGTTTAGAAACACCACCAAACCATCAGTGACGTCCTATTTAAATTCAGTGGCACCGAAATTGTTTTCCCTCCTGTTTAGGCCTATGCGCGTAGCTTAGGCCTACTTCTACTCTACATTAGGCCTAACGTGGCTGAGGCGTTTATAGTCACGTGCAAAGCTTCCCATCGGCGGGAAGCAGGGCAGCTCGCGCAGATGCTTTTAGTGTAGTACCCTCTTCCACCACCAACTCCCCCACCCCCTCCCCACCGCTTCACTTCTATTTGTTAATGTTTGATGCTAAGCGTGATGAGGCCAGCCTTTAGAAAGAAGAAATGAAAAAGCTCTTTCCCAGTTTATCGGCCCAACATGGCTGCTAGCGAGGCTATGTAGTTGATTCTTCGAGCCGCTGCATGGGGCTAATATGTACAGCGTCATTTGCTAATGCACTAACCGACGCGGCCGTTTCATGAATTTTTATTATTTTGGTCGTTGGAAAGGGCGTGCTGGTGGTCACTTTCGGTGAATGTACCGCATGGTCCGTCCAGGCGTTTGTTATAAAGGTTGGTGGTTAACGGTGATTATTGCGGTGGTGGAGATGGGACTAGTACGAAACGCTGTCTGACGAGGGGTTAAAGTTACGAAGCATCGATTTGATGCTGCTGGTACTGAGGTAATTTTTTTGGAAGTTTATATTCAGTTATGTGTTAGCCCATCAAAAATGACAAAACTATATACACTACGTACCCCCGCTCGCTCAGCTCCGACCGGCAAAATATAGGTTGCGCAATTTCCGGTTTCGTTTACTTAAGTTCGTCTTTTTGAAGTTACGTTCGAATCTTTAAGGCTTAGGCACTTCCGCAATTATTAACTTTGCTTTTACCATAAATTTTTGCTTTTATTGATTTGTAACCGTGACAACAAGGAGGCAGATTATTCTTCTACAATTATTATTCTCATACTGTGTTTAAAATGGGCAAAAACGATGGTTTTCTGGAAGGTTTGACGAATTATTAAGGACTTATGTTTTACTGGGTGACGTTTCAGCTTGTATCAAGGTCTGTGTAAAATTTTAAGGCATAGCTTTAGCGAATAAACTAACGGCGTTAGAGCCATTAGATAATTTAGGAACTTCAGCCTAGTCCTATGAGCTCGTGGGTCGTATCAGAAAGTGGCTATTCTGAATTCTGATCCGACTCTGTTTGGCTCTTGGCTGTAATCACACGGCTGGGGAAAAGGGAAACTAGACTAACTAGTGTGCGTCCTAGGCTTCACCGCTTAAGTTTGATGAGGCTTCACCGCTTAAGTTTGAT
>JAHWFP010012433.1:8435-27662 GCA_023313725.1 Lithobius niger | reverse complement strand
CGATCTGAGCTGTTTTTAAAGCAGCCGGAACAATGGGCTCTTGCCTCAGGCATCTGGCGAATAGGCGCAATCCGGTTCCAACTGGATTTGCAGCGGACCCGTGCTGACACCTGCTGGCAGCTGTCCAGTTCCTGAGTCTGCAGTAATTGGAAGGCTGGCAGGCCGCCATTATTGAGGCAAGCCGAACTACGAAGTGTAAGCTTCGTGAGTTGTACGCTGCCATACATGTAAGCTGGTTACAAATCTAACGAAGCCCGACAAAAAAAAATGGACCACAAAACTAGATCGGTGTTTCCATCTCATAATTACTTAGAAAAAAAAATTGATTTTATCAATTTGGACCAAAAAAATCTGATATCTACCCCAAAACAAAACTTGTTAAGTATTCCCGCCAAGCTTTTCGGCCGTGTGAAGTCGTGATATCAAACGCCAAGCTCTTTCGCCAAGCTAATCCCACCGACTAATACTTCAAACGTTAAATGAAATAACTGAAAATTGCGCAGTAATCAATTTTCATATATATTTAATTTCACCTTCGAACTATTACACGGTGGAATTAGCTTAGCGAAAGCTCTTGGTGTTTGATATCTCGACTTTACACGGCCGAAAAGCTTGGCGGAAATCCTTAACTAGTTTTGTTTTGGGGTAGATAATAAGGTTTCACAAGCAAAAAAAGGTCAAGTTCTACCAAGAATTTGTTTTCACGTTAGACCGCTAAAAGTTAATTAAGTTGTTCTCAGGAGGGCACCCATAGTATTTCCCTTAGCGCATGAAACTTTTTTTATAATGATGTCTCAACAAAAATTCCGATCGCTCATCAGTGCTTTCGCCAAACAATTCCTGGAGCCGATAACTTCAGCCCTTTGCTGCATTCACGTGATCGCCTCGAAACAAATTTAAGGCCCATTCAAAGTCACGTCACAACTAAAAAGTTGGATCCAAAGAAGACGTTTACCATATGTACAAAATTGTCATGCTGAACCTTGCATTAAAACATAGATATCGTAATCCACAATAAAATGTAAGCTACTGAAGTATTTTTGTTTGGTAAAAACAAAACACATCGCCCGCATCAGAAAAATCCCGAAAAGTAAAAAAAAAAAAAAAAACACTCGCGTCAATTGTAATTAGTATCACTCCTGAGAACCAATTAAATAATTTATAACGGCCTTATGTAAGTTTTTATGATGTCCTGTAGCTGATTTGAAAAAGAAGGAGAAAAACTCTAAATAGTAGTGTATCACATCTAAGGAGTGCAGCGTGCAAAATTCAAAGGGTAAGGTCAAGACGTCTATTGGGACAATTCAGTTGCTCTTCCCGCGCCGGGCCGGATGGTTTCAACGCCCGTCTCTGTCCCCACAGGTCTGATTCCAAAGCCCGATTATAATCCACTTCGGTTACAGCGACCATCTGTGTTCCCAAACAAACTGGGGCAAACAAAACTCTTGTTTGCCCTGCGCTGGAAGAATACGGACAGTCGATTCGGATTTTGCACAGTTTTATTGGAATCCAAATGCTGGCGCCAAAGGCAAGTTCTGCTAAGTATGGCAAAATTACGCACGCAGAGTGAATAATCGTGCTAACACTTGCTAATAATGCAGCGCCATTGCCAGATAAGACTTAATAGTGCTAGGGGTAAGCTAAAAAAAAAATTGGACTTTGTGAGGGTAACACCATCTCTGGTGTACTACGTGTCTACACCCATGATAAACTTGCAAATTTGCCAACTGAAACCTGTCCAAAAACTAACATGATCGCCGTTTTGTTATTAAAATGCCCACCATATAATAAAACGATTCAACATCATACGAATGTGTGTAAGTTTGGTATCAACTGCTATAGGTTTTACGGTCTGCCGAATTCAAAAAAATGCTCTAAACAGGTACCATAACTCCACACAACGAGGCATCCAAAATGGCGGCCAGAATGGCGGTCAATTATAGCAAAATTCGAGTGTGTTTCATAATTTCTAAACACATTCAATTTCAAAACTTGGAAAATTGTTCAAAACTTTTATCGTAATGTTCTATTACATTTCATTTAACAAATTAAACAACAGGATTTGCTTCTTGATCATCAGATTCTTGATGGCCGCAAACAAAGTAGTTCTGCGTGTAAGCAGCAAAATTTTCAAGAAAACTGCACATAGTGAGGATAACACAATCTTCCGTGAACTTCATGTCCACACCCATGAGAAACTTTTAGGAAAGGGTGCCACCTGAAACCTGTCCAAAAACCAACATGGCGGCCATTTAGTTTTAAAAATGGGTGCAACACAATAAATAAATTCAAAATTATACTAATATATGTAAGTTTGGTGTCAATTGCTAGGTTTTAAGGTCTACCAAATAAAAAAAAAATGCTCTAAAAAGGTGCCAGGATTCCACACGGTAAGATATCCAAGATGCTAGCCAAAATGATGGCCAAATTCAAATGTTTATCATAATTTTAAAATCTTACATTATACACCAAAGTCTCATAGCAGAAATGAAGCAACCGCAACGACGACCCCCGGAAGGGGAACAATGAAAACGTGCGAGTGTGTCAATTCTTTGGCTTGAAGTTGAAACTGGGACGTTGTTGCCCTGATAAGAAGTTGAAATTGGCACATTGTTGCCTCGACTAACAATTTGCTTTAACAATTATCATACGTAATCTCCCAAGAGCTAAGGAAATTATCGATAATTTTTTTCAATTCGAGTGTTTTGGCCCCTATAAACTCACGAGTGCTATTTAGGCAGACATTAATTTCACGAGTGCATAGCACGAGGGAAATTATCTGCCAATAAATAGCACGAGTGAGTTTAATGGGCCAAAACACGTGTGTTGAAAAAAATTTGATAATTTCCAATAACTAGCGGGGTATTTAGTTAGAGAATTTCACGTCATATTTCAGTATTCAGCACTCTAAATTTCGTATGCAACATTTACAAATTTTATAAAAGTCGCGCTGCCGTCCAAGTATCGGCGCGCCGATTTGCACTACGGCCACCAGGAATAAAATTGATATTCGCCGCCGCTGAAGCATTTTTCATTAGCGCACACCTCTAAACTTTTTACTTTAAGCAATTCCGTAATAATATATTAATAAATGCAGTACATCATTTTATTTATTTTTTTTTTTAAATTGCAAGAGTAAATAAAAAAAAAACAATCGGACTGTAGTGGAGCGTATAATAAATTTCAAAACGGTGTTCAGAATTTGTTGCTAAGTTACGTTGACGTTAGGCCTAACGGCACAGGCTGATTAACAGGTTTCGCCGCCGGCTTCTACATGTCGGATTGCAGGCGTTGCTAGGTTACCGAAATGCAGAGGCCCTCGAGGGACCCGAAAGAAATGCATATTTGTATTTGAAAAAGTCTCTAAAGTGACTTTGTAGGGCCCGTTTACGCAACTCCTCGTGTTTGCATGCTCGCAGCTGAAAGTGGAATTTAGCTAATCACGGTAACAAAGCTTCCTGGATTTGCTAAATCCGACATCGTATGAGCAAATGCTTGCAGTCTTATAATTCGTGACAGTAAAATTCCTCCTGACGAAACAATTTTCCCAATCGCTTCTAAACTCAATTATTGACTCTTTTTGTTGCGAGCTGACAGAGCTAAAACCGCCGCTATGGTGGAATTTCAGATGAGTTCTAACTAGCAATGAGAGCAGCGAGACGGTCATTGCATAAACGCGCCCTAAAGGTGGCAGGACGCTTTTAGCGAGGCTAGTTTTCTTTTCGTTGAAAAGAAAAGCTAAGTCCAAACTTTTTTCCTAGCTTTTTTTTCCCAACAAATTAAAAATAGGGACCACTTGACTGGAGTTCAAAAGAGTAGTCCCTATTTTTACTATAACAAAAAAAAAATGTAGAGAAAAAGTATGTAATTTTTCAGCTCGTGCGTGTTTTATGAGCCATCTTGTATGTTAACGGTGAGGGAAGGGAAATGGTGCAGGCCACAATTTGCCACTTGAACTGCCTAACGTTGCTACGTCACTGTATTTTCGTATGTTTTTCAATCGGTGATAGTGCGTCTTTAATATCACTATGTTCTACATTTTGACCTGGACCGAAGGAGTGATCGTAATTACATCCAATGGCGTAGCAACGTTAGATGGGCGGTGGCAAATTGTCTCTTGTACCACCTTCCCCCACCCACCCCGTTAATACACAGGAATGCCCATAAAAAAACGCACGAGTTGAAAAGTCCATACTTTTTTCTTATTTTTTATTTGTTATTGCGAAAATAGGGACCACTTTTTTGTACTCCAGGCAAGTGGTCCCTGTTTTCACTTTGCTGGAAAAAAAAATACTTGGAAAAGTGCTTCGACTTTTCAGCTTTTCTTTTCAACGAAAAGAAAACTCGCCTCGCTGAAAGCATACTGCCGCTTTTACAAAGTCAATTTATAGACTTTTTCAAAATGTGAATAGCTTTTTTCTTTAGAGTGCCCCCTGAGGCCGGAGGCCGGGGTCAAATTCTGTCACCCTGGTCACCCTGTAGATATGCCACTGATTACGTCTGGAGGCTAAGCTACACTAAAATCACGCTGTGTGGGTTCTCGGCAAATAAATATGTGACATATATCACATGTGGTCCAAGCTAACTCTTTCTGGCAAACAGCAGCATTGAAACGGCCTTAATGCGGGAAAGGAGTTTTATTAGTTTGAGCCAAAGCCGTCTGCGATAGAAACTGAGTGTTTAGCCTCCCAATTCCACGACATTTCTAGCTCATGTTAGGAAGTTAATGCGTCTAAGCGTTGTTTTGGTAAATAAGATTCTGACGTTGTTGACTAAACTGGCCTGGAGCCAGGAATCGAGACAATAACTTCTCTCGCAGATGGCCTTGTGGCAAGGTGACGGAATACAAAGTGGGAGGCAGGGATCATTACTATCGGGTCGGTTCACTCAATTGATCGCGTGTGAGCTACAGCAGAGCTATTTCCGGTTGTAGAGTATTCACGGGCGAGATTATCCAAGATGCCACAATTGGTGACGTTGTTGCTCCCAAACCAATCCTCGAAGCAGACGACGCTTGCTTTTTCGAAGCTAACGAAGAGGTTTGTTTCAAATAGCAGTAATTATGAAATATCTCTGATCACATAATCTCTACTGAACGTTAGAATACATATTATTAAAACAAAACAACAACATTTATTAGATTACTGAAGATGACAGTATTGGTGATGTCATGACTTCGAAACCAAAACAATGGTCTGGGTTTACGATGCCAATTGTAAACGGTGCTCTCCGTCTGATGACACGATATAACAAACGCCGCGGTTTTCACTGGCATAGTCAGTTGTACTCAGAACAATTTAAAACAATTTAAACAATTGGAGCGGTCCGACTTACATTTGATGAAAAGTATTCGTTCTGTTGTTAGTCAATTTTGTGTCGATTCAGCAAAATCAACAGAAAAAATAAAATAGCGCGAAATGGAAGCAGTGACGCCAGACGTTTTCAATGGGTGATGCATCTCGCCAAATCTCGCACGGTTTCTCGCGCCGCGCGTAGTATTGAGTGGTTCGACCTTACCAAGCTACATATAATCCAAGGTCCCTGGTGAAAGTTGCCATGTGGATAGTCTCACGTGATACATTTACGAGCTCCTGCCCTTAGGTAACCTTGCGCATCACGAAGTGCAATATCAGAGAAGGAAAGAGGCCCTTTTCTTCAACTCTGTTTCTTGAGAAATAAGCGCTGGAATTCTATGCGCGGCACGAAGGGATTATTTTTTATTTGCTTTAGCTTCGGGCCAACGAGAGAATCATCTTTCACGAAGATCCCTTGAAAGGCGGGATTTAACTGAAGAGTGCCCGGGTGCAGCACTTAAGAAAACTACGAACTTCTGGTGTTTTGGACCAGCAGATGACGGGTAACTACTAAGACAAAATGTGAAATCAACTCTTTGGCTGAATAAATCCTTTTTCGTTTAATAGTGTGGGATTTATCCGGGAATTCAGGATCCTAAATGGCCATGTATGGGCATTGATCTGGCGTTCTTCGATGCCAATCCGTCTCTGTCGTCACTCCTTTAAGCATGCTTGTCAGACTTATTTTACGGAGTCAAGACGTAGTTTTTTTGCTGTTAGGTTTACCCGTGTGTGGAATTCCATACCTGAAGCACTTGTTACTAGCAGTTACGTGACCACCTTTCGAGAAAATCGTGTATCGGTTGCACTCACCAACTTTCTTAAAAGGTCTGAACATGCCCAACCTTCTCTATGAACCTTTCTCCCTCCCACCTGCCCTCTTCTTCATTCCTAATTTCGACCCCTTCCTTCTTCTGATTGCTTTATTTTCGGTCAAATAGTTTACTATTTTACTATTACTATTACTAATTGTTCAGTAAAACTTTCGGGAAACGGCTCGTGATATACATGGTAGAATTAATCCTTTCCACACCAGGATGCATGCCTAAGACAAAATAACTTAGTCTAGAAACAAAAAAAGCGAGCTTCCGTAGGGTTGACTGGGAACCCGAGTGAAGCATGGAAAACAAAGACTTGGTCTACGAGCCAAAAGGGTGCGAGATCGGACCGCGTTACCGAACTATGTAGACATTGAAAAGTACACATTTAGACGTACGTCTGGAATGGAAGGGGTTGAGGAAACTACGTGAAATACATATATACTAAAGACTTCGAGTTGTTCACTTTGATAAGGAATGGCATCATTTTTTTCTACGTTTCATGAAATACTACACCGTAAATGGGTTTCACAAGAACGAAAGGGTAAGTTAACCGTACAAATTGATTTCTTAGTTCTTATTTTATCCTAAGATCTGTTTTTTTTTTTATTAATGATGAAATCTGTGTACATTTGTATTGCAATTTAACGCCATTTATAGGGTCAGAAGTGAAAAAAAAAAAAATCGAAGGGATCCAGGATTCTCTGAAAGAAAAATTTCGGGGAGTTGTTTTGTCGTTTACGATCCTTTGCTATTTTGTACTCCCAAACAAATAATAAAAATAAACAAACATTTCTACCTAGGTCTTTCGTACAGAATTTCGGGAATTACGGAGTATGGAAGATATTGGTAATAATTGTATGCCGGTACATGTTGTGTTGGTCGCTAACTAAATTTGAAATCCAGTGAAGTTGTAAACGTTTATTTTTTTTTTTCACTTTCCTTTGCATAAGAACTAAGATGCTCCTTAAAAGTTAGCACGTAAAATCACAACCACGAATCAGTTAACTATTGGCCAGTGTATATAACCAATATCGCGATAACGTTCTCTAGCGACAAAAGAAAAAAAAAATTCTCAAAAAGCGCATTTAGGTATGTAACGTAAATCGGGTGTTGATTTCAAGTTTAGAGGAGTGCATATCGATATGGATTGTATTACACAACTGTAAAATACCAGAATTCACCTTTTAATAATTGTACACACTTAGCTCTAATTAAGTAATATAAAAGATTTGGAAGTTAACTATAGATATCGCATCTTACCAATTCCACGCCTACGTGGGGTCCTGGCGGTAGTTGTGTAACGGCTTACATGTACGACAATGCGCAACTCAAGGAGCCAACACTCCATGGTGCACCTTGCCATTGACATGGCAGTTGGGCGCCGCTAACCACCATCCGTGTACCCACGGGATTCCCAAGCACCAACAGCCGGGAACAAACTAGTCTCACTATTAAACCAGTTGGAACCAGTTCGCGCCTGCTGGCCAGTCACGTGACGTGACGCTTTAGGCAGGATCCATTGTTCTCGGCGAGTATAAACGATGGCTTACCTTTTGGTGTTGGGGTTCGAACTGAACGGTTGAACCTCCGGGACTACGAGGGTAAGATAAGTTGAGACCTTCAGCTGATGCCTAATATGTGGTACTCTGTGCATAGTCCCCTAGCTACGTAGTAAGGAATGAATTGGAATAGAGTTCTTGAACTTGAAACCTCTCGTTCATTCCCTACATATTTTGTGGGCCTTGTCCTTGGGATTTGAATCCGACATTTTTTTTCAAATGCTTCCGATTTGGTGAAAAGTTTCGATAGATGAACAAACCAAGTTTGGGGGAAGTTTGAGGAGTCCGGCCGGTGACCGCGTGCTAGGATGAACCACAAGCTCCACTTTTCATTTCGATGCTGTTTTAAATTTGAGATGAAAAATACCCACTTTCTTTTCTGTTGTTGGGAAACAGGAATTAAGGTAAAACCGTTGTAGTTAGACCAGCAGTGAGCGAATGTACAAAATGCTCGTCGTAGGGAAAATTACAATGACTCGATATCCAGCTAGTGCCTGCGTGTTGGGCACCTTGGGAAATTATTTTCTTTTCTAATCATTAAATTAATTAAACTGAAGTGAAAAAATCCGGTTCTTCTTGCAAAAGAATAACGTTAAACTCGGAGGTTTATTGTGGTCCCTTCCAGTGCCTGCGTGTTGGGCAACCACAAAGAGTCGTATTTTGCTTCGTTTAGGCCTAAAAACCATCGAACTTGAAATCGCCGTTTCTTTTCTCCGGAAAAGAATAAAGGACAACATTTATAAATTTAAAATTAGTGAAGGAGTGGACTTTTCAACTACTAGTTGAAAGTTGAGTGCTCATTCTTTAAGGCTTCAGATACTAGTAAACTTAAGAATTCTGAATCTATTCATACTAAAACAGCATTTGGGATTGAAATTTAAGTACATTTGGAGAATTAAAAAGACCAAAATCGAAAAATAAACTTAGGATATGAGAAAAAAAATAAGACGGCATTTTTTTTCTCATAGTAAAAGCGAAATTGTAAGTACGTAACCCCCACCCGCTCCTAGAGACGTAAACACAGAAGCATGTTCAGTGTCATGTGGATGTGGGTGTATGTGAATGGTGGGAATTGAGTTCTTGAACTTGAAACCTCTCATCCATCCATGAGTGCTTACAGGTTGCGGCTACTAATACCTCTCACACTGCTTTGCCTCCGGCCAGCTTCTCACGCAAAGCATTAGCAGAGGTTTTAGTAGCTGCAGTTACCACAAGGGCACCGTGTAGGCTTGTAAGAGGTAAGATGTGATATCTGTTAACTTTCTAACCTATGGTAATATTGAGGCATTTAATGTATATACATATATAAAGTCTAAGAAATTATTTACGGGATCCTGATAAAGGTAAATGTAACAAAAAGCACTACGGCAAACCATACCCTGAACTAGGAAGACACTCAGCTTCTGCCTCATAATGACCGAAGGACAGTGTGACGTCATTTCGTCGCACACGAATCGAAAAGTCATTCAAAATGACTACTGCTTATAAATGCCAGGCCAAGATGTACGTAAAGTGATGTAAAACTATGTTTACGCGTCATTGTCCTCAAAACGTCTTCTAAATTTAATCTTACATAAGTTGTAACACGTTATAATGTATAGCGAGGCGGCACTACACGGTGCACCTTGCAGTTACATACGCTGCTTGTGCACTCTCTTAATATCCGTCTAAACGAGGCTATTGGCAGAGCGCCAACAGCCGGGTAACGAGCCTGCTCCACTACTCAACTAGCTGAAACTGGTTCGTGCCAGTTAGCCTCTCACGTGACGTAAAACCTGAAGGCGATTCCCCCCTCCCTCTTGGCCAGTATATAAGCTGGGCGCTGGGGCAGAATGGGGACTTGGTGTTGGAGTGACGGTGCGACCACTGTCTCTCTGCTCTGAACAGGGTCGGTTCAAGGGGAAAACTTGAAGCCGATGCCTAATACGTGATTCTATGTGTATAGTCCCCTAGCTATGCAGTAAGGAGTGAATAGGAATTGAGCTTGACTCGAAACTTATCGTCCACTCCCTTAGCACCTCACATATTTTGGGGACTTGTCCTAAGGATTTGAATCCGACACTTCGGTGCTTCCGGTTCAGTAAGAATTCTGAAAATGAGCGAACCTGGCCAGTGCCAGCGTGTCAGGAAAACCACAGTCAACCACACAATTTACTTGGGAAGAGCTGCCTGAGTAAATTGAGCCCACTTTTTTTTCCATTTATGGAAAATAAAGTAAAGCAGTTGTAAGGACACTTACAGTGGGGAACGCTACCCGTTGTTAAGTAAATTACAGCCTTTTGGGAGTCTACTAGGACCTAGCCAGTGCCCGCGTGCTAGGTTACCTCCTGTAGACTGGTTTTCTTTCGGTCATCAGCTCCCCCTTCAGCCGAATAAAAACACTCCGTTCTTTTCTTAGGAAAATAACGTCAAACATGGGAGACAGTTTTTAGACTACGCATATCTAGAAAATGTCGTATTTTTTTTCTACCTAACTACAAAGTAAGGTTGAAATAAAAATCCTTAGTATCTGTAAAAGGAAACAAAGGAACGCAGTTACTATTTAGTGAAGGGGAAAAACCCGACACTTAATATAATTGTAAGAGCTAATAGTGAAGGAGCGCACTTTTAGTTATTGGTTAAAGTTTGGAAACCCTTAGTGAGCTAACTGAGTCCTCATTAATTAAAGTTTCGGTAGAACTAATTAACTGTGAATTTTGAGAATTGTGACCCACGCAGTATTTAGAATTGAAGTTGGAGTTGAATTGGGTAAATAAAATCGCTCGAATCAAGACTCAGTTTAGACCAAGAAAAAAAAAGGTTACAGAAAAGTCAGGAATTTTTTTTTCACCACGAAAACGAATTTGTTAGCCTACCGATGGCTCACGAAAACGTACCATTACCGTCAAGGTCACGCCCTTCTGTTGTGCGAACTCCAACCCCTGGAAATGCACGAAAAAGGACGCAAGCTGGGGAGCACACTTAAATGCACCCGCAGTTCAAGATCTTGGCGAGGATCTGGACGATTATTGGGGAGAAGATGACGACATTTGTTATCCAGAATTTTCTGGAAGTGAAAGGAGTCTGCCACCACCCCAATTATCGCGTGCAGATACAGATAACCAGCGGGAAACCTCCTGTAATTTCGCCGATCATCGAAACTGGGCAAGTATTCGCCCAATGCAAGATGACTTTCGGGATAGGGTTTTTAGGCAGTTAGATTGCTTAGAAAACAGACACCGAAATGGACGGGAAGTCAATGCCCAACCTGATCATGTCTCACAACACGAAAAGAACGGACATTTTCTTCCCGCTCCACCCCGCTCCATCCCTGGAGGATGTGGTCATAGCGATTAAGGTGCTATGCAAGTGATCTGGGGGCGAACTGGGTAGCCGGTTCGAATCCGGGTCATGCCACTCCGACGAAACGTAAGTGCATAAAGGTGGCTTACTAAACCACGTTATTTCTAGTGTATAATTTCGCTAATGGCTAATGGCTAATTTCCAATTTTGCTTAATATTATTTAGATCGATTTGTGTTTCTCCTTTATTGAGCCTTCTGAGTGTATGATTTGTCTTCCCTCTCCATTGCCTATGACCGAGCAGATTTCGGTCGAATGGAGTTCTGGTCACGGTTGTGATCTTAATAACGGGTTCTGTGAGTTATCTTTATGCCAGTGGAGGATGTGGCCATAGCGATTAAGGCGCTATGCAAGTGATCTAGGGACGAAATGGGTAGCCGGTTCGAATCCGGGTCATGCCACTCCGGGAAAACGTAAGTGCATAAAGGTGGCTTACTGAACTACATTATTTCTAGTGTATAATTTGGCTAATTTCCAATTTTCCTTAACATTGTTTACAGCGATTTGTGTCTATTTATTTCTCGATAATAAATGAAACTATGGGCATTTTAATAACTTATGGACTCATCCTTCAGTATGGAATCCATTCACAGCTTTTGCAGCAGCCTATGTTTAGGATATGAGCTTAGCAAATTCGTGAAAAGTTTTGTGTCAAATACAACATTTTTTAAATTCGTGTTCGAGTGTGCCATTGAGCACTTGATAAGTCCTCTTCGTATGGCCGTTTCTCCAATTGCTTTTTAGCCTTTTCATTCTGAATCGAACCAAGATATTTTGCTACATTCAGCTCTGGAGATGCACCAGGCCACGAAGTGTTTTCAAAGAAGTCGATGTTGTTGTTACGCAGTATAGCTGCTGAGTCGCCAATGCCTTCATGCACGGAACACGATCATAGATTTCTATACGTCAGTTGGTTTTTTGTAAAGGTTTCGGATCTTCGGAGATATTTTGCAATCCATGTCCGTGAAATCATCCCCTGGTGGAATTTCTTTCGCAACCCGAAAGCAGAGCCAGCTCAAGGCACACGCGAGCAACGCGGCCGCTTAACGGCCCCCGGTTTACCCCCCCCCCCCCCCCGCCCACGAGGGAGTGGGAACACTTGTCTTACTATAGCGAGAAGGCAGATTATTGATGGAAAAACGGGGTGAGAATCTGTGCGTGCTTTGAAACTTGGGGAATAATGCGGGTCGATTGTTCGAAGCGTTGCACGATCCGAAACCGAAAGTTGTAGTACTTGCGCCTAGCATTTTTGTCGGCAGGTGGCAGTCTGATAGGAAATGAGAATTTCATGCGGGTATTGGCATGAAAAAATTATTGGTTAATGATTCGAATCGATCACGAATGAAAAGATCGGGAAAAAAATTATTTTAATGCTACATTTACTATGATCTTGACCTGGGGCGGGGGAGGAGAGGCAGTTACACCGATTTCACACGTAATAAACAAAGTGTGCAGTGGCGCTCCGAACCGTGCATTTTGATTTCACACGTAATAAATAAAGCGAATTACGTGACCGAACGTGGCCGTGATTTTGCGCTCCAGCTTGGCAACGTTTCAAAACGTGGCCGGCACGGTTCGGTACTGGACGGAGCGGAGCGGTTCGCTTTAATTATTACGTGTGAAAATAACGAATGTACAAATTTTGAATACATATTATGTTTTTTTAGTGCTGCGGCACACACCATGACATCATGGTTGATCCACTTAGGGCATATTGTAAGGTCTTTTTATATTTATTTTTAACATCTCCGATGAAGGAGGTACCGCTGCCTGTATTTTCGTCAGTACCGAAATACTAGACTTGTTTTTATTCGCATGTGCTATTGGCTTCTTTCTCTTGCTTTGAACTTTTTTTTTTTTGGGGGGGGGGGGGCTTCGAATGGATTATATCGTATTCAAAATGCTCTTAACAAACTAACATTCGAATATTCGTCGGACCCCTAATTGTAACAGCGAAAATCGTACAGTGAATTAGTAACTGATATGAGGTAGTGGAGCAGTTACTGTAGGTTAGATGCTTTAATTCGACAAAATTATGATCAACGTAGCTGAACAGTGGTAGAGCTCAGTCTAGTTACCCGAGAGTGTTGACTAGATCGGCTACTGGGAAGAAGACTGCTTGCCACTCAAGTGATGGCGTGGATAGTGTACTACCAACAGCCTCTTTCAGCAGCCATGGGATCTAATTTGGTCTATTCTGGACATTATCTCTCCTTCCCTGCTATATGGTCTGGGGGTTCCCTGTTTAAATCTCCGGGTTAGCCCCTCCCTGAGGCACATCAACATTTATGAATCGGGGAAGTGAGGCTGAATCATAAGAGGAGCCCAGGACAATTTCGGACCAATCTGTTGGGGGGGGGGGGGGGGGCATGAAAAGTTTCATGGGTTGGGGAGCGGGGGTGGTCACGGGTTACTGGCTAGCTATAGGGCCAAAGAGGATTGGGTGGTATACTAAACTTTTTTATTTAAGCATGCCAATGAACTGTTATAACTGAACATTACAGCATTTCTGTCAGAGTTATAGAGGGCCATTTCTGCTAGATCATCTATCTAGTGGAAAACATAACAATTTTGTTGTAGAGCCTAGTGGGGCGGGAGTGGGGGGGGGGGGTCAAGATTGTTTGAGCCTACGGGTGGAGGGGTACAGGCAGCTTTAAGTATTTAACAGGATGAATACAAAAAAATACTTGTTTACGGAAAAACGAAAGACAAATAAATTACGTAAATTACATAACAATAAAGAAAACAATACGGCAAGATTCTGCCTTTTTTGCCAATGATAAATCGATTCCCAGTAACAACGATATCATGTCCCTGCTTTAACAACCCACTTCAATGCAAGAAATAAAACATCAACAGCACGAACTCGCTGAAGGGGAGCAATTGATTCGTCACAAGGGAATTTCACATCAAAATTTAAGCATTTTTATTAATTAATCAACTGTGGTTGAATATATTTGCTCTGAAATTGTTGTAGCTGCTTACCTCGTTCCTCCCCCCCCCCTTCATAAATATTGACTCGTCCTGCTAACTATACGTTCTTGCAGCTATATTAGTTTGTTTCAGCCGACTTAAGGTTACAACGAATTAGTTTTGCATGTTACATGAACATTGAAACCTTTGAATGTAGATCTTACCGACATCAAAAATGTATGGTCGAATTTCAAAGCGAACGTTCCTTCAAAGCCCTCCCCCACTCTCCCCATTTTACCACATTCGATATGAAGTTTAACCGCCCATTTATGATGCCGCTAAGAAATTTATTAAAATACAAAAGCGAGCGGAAAAAAACCGCGCCAAATAGGATCTAAAATTAGTCCAACACTCGTCGTTGCTCACGGAACCCTTTTGTACGTTTCTGGTAATTTGTTATTTTTTGACGAAGTTTGGAAAAAATTCCCATAAAGATGAAATTTGGCAGATATGCCCAGAAATACTCCCAGAGTAACATACTAAAAGGCCCCTTAAATCCCAGGAGCTTGCGCCGCCATTTTGAAAAAATGGCCGCCGCCGGCTTCCAAATTGTATCTTTTCTTAAATATCGCACGAACTATCAATCCTGTCGAAAATTTTACAGAGACGTAAATTAAAGATTAAAAAAATATCTACAAGAAAGGTCCTTATGATGTTTTTCGTTAAGACCAACCTTTCTTTATTTTTTTTGCAATCTACTGGTTTACTGAAAACATATGATGAATCTTGGCAATCGAGACCTGCCAAGATGTGACTGCACACAGATCAGTAAAACGAACGAAGTTAAATACATTGGGATTACTTTAGACAACACTCTTAAACTGGAAGAGCCAGATTATTGCTATTTCTACTAGGTTGCGTGCACTTTTGTGTAAGATTAGAAAACTTGTCTCAGTTAAAATGCTCAAAATGGTGTATTACGCTTTGGGTCAGCCTATCTTGCAGTATACACTCACCTGTTGGGGGTGGTACTTATACATGAATGATGTAGATCAGTTATCAAGCTTCGAAACAAAATGATTAAAGGGATGACATTTAAAAAGCAACGGGGATCACTCTTTCTCAATTTATCAACAGATCAATATTCTGCCCATTCGCCATCTTTATGTGTTCAGAACTTTGTAAAATTTTAGAAAAAATGGAGTCCACATTTCCACTCGCCTTGTTACGGATTATCACACTAGGAATGAATCACTTATTTTACGTTATGCAATCAACGTTTCACGTTTCTTACGACTACACGAATGTAAGATATACCTTACCAGCAAATTTCACAATAACGTGCCTGTTAAACATTAAAGAAATTACTAATCAGCTCACGCTTCAGAAACATCTGAAGGTCCTTACAAATTAAACACCACCGATTAGAAGTCGCCCACCGCCCAGTCGCCCAAGCCTACGGACTTCAATAGAAGAAAAATTAGAGGTTTCCACTACGGATTTCAAAAACGTAAGGATTTTCGAGATTCCCACTGCGAACACACAAACAAACAAAGAAAAAAAAACTATAATCTTACGGTAGTTACGTAGAGTCTCAACCTAAACACATTTTGTTAAGCTTTCTGGAACCCCTTACACAGCTCGTGTTGTGAGCAAAGTTTATTTGGGCCTTTTTTTTTTTTACATCTCCCTTGTCCAACGCGTTTGGCGATGCCATCGGGGACCTTAGAGTCCCTGGCAGGTCTAATCTTGGTGGTAAGGCATTCGTGTCCCCATACCTATTCCTTACGTTCACCTGGCCTTACTTTTATCACTTTATGTGTGATTGTCTTTTTTATAATTTAGGCTGGCTGTCAGTGATCTTTCCTAGGGTCCTTACCAGACCTGTTGCAATTTCGACAAATGTTATTATTATTATTATTATATTATTATTAAGTTCTTTTTTTTTTCTGTTTTCCTAGGATTTCCTGTTCTCCTAGGGTTTTCCTCTTGTTTAGTTTTACAAAAACTTGATTCTCAAATAGGGAAAAATGTTACGTTTTTTTTTCGATTCCAACATGTTTTCGTTCCAGTAGCGCCCCAAAGTAGCGCCCATGAAACAGTGAGTAATAGGGCTCACCCCCAGAAAGCGCCTTAAAATCAAATTGCGTAGTTTTCGTACCTGCGTCATCACATTTATCATCACAATGAGGTTCGATTTCTCGAATAGAAAGAGGAAATTGCTTTCTTTTACAATCCAATCGCAGTGATCACGAGGATAAGCCATACAACGGGTGTATTTCCCGTGTATATCATCACATAAGCAATAAATGATTAAATCAGCATCCGTTATTTGGGGAAATATACGATAACTTCCCAGCTTTGTTTATCGTGTTCGATCTTTTACCTGTTTATTGAGTTGTGTTGAACGTTAAAAGCCCAATAACAAATTGCTAGTTTTCCGGGAAATTGATGAAGCTTTTGCAGCAAAAGTAATATAATACTCGGATAAATCATCGATGGCATCTTTGTTTTCGTATAGAGCCTGTTTTCCCCGGATATTGCATAAAATCCTGCAATCGCACACTGAGGTATCCTTGAAGTTTTGTTCATATAAAACCCGTGTGTTTCGCCTTAGTTTTACCTTACAGTAATATTTTGGTATCATAGAAAATATTCTAACATGCAGTCAGCATTCTTCCTTGTGACTTTTGCGTGCGTCGTACTTATCGCAAACTTGGATTTTGGTAAGTTTCACGTTTTAATACGAAATAATAGGAACTGAGGTGGCTTCGTGCTGACGTACATCTTACGTACAGGGTGGTCCACAAACAACTGATGACCTAACATTTCTTAAGTCCAACTTTCCTATTTAGCACCCCTCGAAACCAGGATAGGACAGAAGTCAATCTAATGAAACGGGAAGATTTCTGTCCTCTCCTGGTTCTGAGGGGTGCGAACTGAAAAAGTTGGACTTAGAAAATCTTGGGTCATCAAATTTTTGTGGACCACCCTGTATTTTATATTGCTCTGACTATATAACTATACACCGGATTCTAACCATTTCTTACAAGTACGAGAATAAGGTATAATTTGAGGCCACAAGTATAAACTAACAGTGTGCAGAAGATGAGACTGATTATCGAAAATATTTTTTTAGTAACAGTGGTTAATGTTTGGAATGTATTGCACGGAGATGCCGTTAATGTCATTTACTCCGACTCTATAGGGCAGTGACACGACGTAGTATTATTGTATATAACTCTATGGTGGAGCCAGTTACTGGGTTAGCTGCAAGGTGCACTGGTGGGGGAAAAGAATTAGAGCGTCTTACTGAAGCCAATGCTATTAGACTGCATTTTTTAGGCCTAAAACGCGCGATTTTTGTCGATTTGTTGGCAGTTGCTGACATTTTTAAGCAAGTGGAATCTTTATTTTCCAATTACAACCTAAGCAGCATAAGGGATTGGAGAAAACAACGGTTTTTTAAGCCTACGAAATCCACTCTCAAAGCACTGGCTAGACTAGAAGTGCCGTTGTTTAACCAACCATTTCATTCTGGTGCCCCTTGCTTAACCAACCATTTCATTCTGGTGCCCCTTGCAGGTATCTCTCTTGTAGCAATATGACGTCACTTGACGCTGCTCTGTTCAACACTAGACCGCGAAGACTAGACTAGAGTATTGAATCTTTCCAAATATTTTATGGAATTTTAATTTGACGTTGCTTGGGACATGGTCCCAACATGCCTGGGGACCGAATGAGTTTTCGTTTTTTAAACATTTTAAGTGCTTTAAGCATTTAAGAATTTTTAAAGCATTTTTACGCATTTTAACGTTGACGCATTTTTAGCATTTTTATTTTTATTGTGTTTTACTTGTAATTGTGGGCCGATTAAGCATTATCTTTATTAATAAAATCGAGTTGTCGCGTAGGATGGACGGTAACGAGACGGCCACAAGACGGCCGCCACAAGACGGCCACAAGCAATTGAATGAGCCGGCTCGCCCTCTTGCTGATTGTTGAAGCTTCGTTTGTTAATCGAGTTGTCGCGTAGGATGGACGGCAACGAGACGGCCACAAGACGGCCGCAAGTAATTGATACAGCACATATCCGTTTTCATTGTCGGTCGCTCGCCCTTTTTCTTTGCTACCGTGGGAAGAATGAGCCCGCTCGCCCTCTTGCTGATTGTTGAAGCTTCGTTTGTTTAATCCTCCCTTACAATGTCTCCAATGCCTATTTATTTATTTCACATGTACAAACGCGTATTCCAACCAGTTTTGCAGGAAAGAATCATATGAAATGTAAGTGTACGGACTCCGGAACAAGGAATACGTTGAATGAGGGACTGAAGCAAACGAAAAACACCGTTTGCTAGCCAGGGTACGCAAAAACACATAGACGGGATACACGCATTCCCTAACAAACACATGAGGAAGGAAATCGTCCCAGTGTTTTTAACGGCGCATCAAACACCACCCGTGCGTAGCACGGGCTTCCTCTAGTCTACATATATAGTACGGAGCAGGCGTCCAAGTCACCGCCCACACCATTCCGTCGTACAATCAAATACCCTGTAGTGCCGTCAGTTGACGGGATTCGCCTTCAAATTCGGGTTGGGACACTTTTCCAACGTCTTCGAACAGATGGCGCCACTTACCAAACCTGCCATGTCGCCGTCTATTGATGGCCTTGGACTACAAGTTCGGGTTATAACACTTTCTACAAAGTCTTCGAAGAGGTGGCGCTGTTTACCAGACCAACGGCACCGTTTTTGGATTCGTTTTTTGGTAATTTTGTGGTACCAAAGTGGCCAACAAAGTTTTAGTTTTAGTTGCGTGGATTGTACCATTGTCGGCGTTGGAACTAAAAAAAAAAAAAAAAAAACCCTGTCTACTAAACCAGACAACTTTAAATCAAACGACAATTGGTTCTTAATTTCGAGGCCCCCTTGAAATTGGCAGCCTGATGATGGAAAGGCGCATTTATTTCCTAAATGTTCACTTCCAGAAAGGAGTTGAATTATTTTTAAGTGGACGGCAACAATCGTTGCTTGCAACAAAGTCGCCATGCACGGTGAATTGTTTTAAAGGATTGACTTGAACATAGGGTTACTTGCTTCCTGAATGCTGGATTTCTGAGGGCTTTTTTTTGCCCTTGAGTCAAACATACGCATGCGACTTTTCCGGGGCTGCACCAAAGGGAGAAAGTCACGGGGCGACGTTTTCGGGGAGGGGGAGGCAGGCAAGCGTGTACGGG
>JAHWFP010012432.1:0-28322 GCA_023313725.1 Lithobius niger | reverse complement strand
GACTTTTATTTTATTTGGTTTTAGTTTTTAGCATGGAACCTTGCATCTTTATGACTTGTAAGTTTTATTTCCATGGCCCTGCTCTGCTGTTATTTTATTAATTTTTATTTTTAACTTGAATAAAAATAAGTTGTTTGACATTTTTTAAACCCTTCACCTGAAAACGGTTCCGACCTTGGAACCGAAACGTCATGATTTCGTTGTTTCACCAGCACTTAATGGCTACTCTGTATGTGTTTTTACTAAATGAATGCGGTAATAGATAACAAATTGTATGTATTATAAATAACAACACGGATAAAGAACAAAGTGCTACAGTTATTTTAAACATTGCTACAAGATTGTTGTTATTTCATGCTATTTCCAAAATTTGCTATTCTCCATCAAAGTACAGCTTCTAGCAATGATCAAACGTCGGTAGAATAAATAGCTTCTCGCAGCGAGAATTCAAAATCCAACATGGCGTCCATTTCGTGGCTATCGAATCGAAGACAAACCATCGAATGCCGGCATACAAAAAACAGTCCGTCGTCTTGTACTGCAGTTAAAATTGTTTTCTTGTTGTCATAAATCGACGCTCGAATGTTGCAAGCATACTCCGGTAAAGGTGAGAAGCAGCCATCAGATTTAGTATTGATCAAGTAAAAGCTAGTGAGCGAGAAAACTGTCGTTGCGTAAACGAGCCCTGACTTCAGTATACGATAAACTAAATTATGGCAATTAGCAGCGATCTGCATAGTGCCAAGTTAGCATGCACTACATTTATATGACTACTTGAAAAAGGAATCGCTTTATGGGTGAGGTTTGGGAGTCTGATGCGCTTCGTGTTTATTCGTGTCAACCATGCGCCACGGCTGTTTGCCCTGACGCGCCTGTCACGTGATTGGGCTCGTCCAGTCAGACGACCAAAGATCCGCTACTCTCGTTCGTCAGTGGCTAACTCATGGTGACGTCGCGGCAAACAGTCGTGGCTCGTGGTTTAAACACTCTCACTCGCATTGAGATGCTGGTGCACTTCTGGCGAGGATGGTGGCCACAGTTACTGCACCCATGTAATTGTTGTTGGTAGCGTGGGAAATTACTGTTCATAAATTGAAAACATGACTTGGAAGACCACCAAGACTTGCATAGGTTTGGCTACTTTGGTTTAAACTAATCTAGTTCAGTGTTGCTCAGAAACTGTGGGTCGCGACCCCAGTGGGGTCGTGAAGAAGTAATCCTGGGGTCGTGAATAGGTTATCATTACCAGTAAAAGCTGTAGTTGTTACCTCAGATCAATTTGAGATATCAGGCGCCGAGTTACAAGGCGATCCATTTTTTTTCAGCATCCAAACAGTACAGCCGAGTTTCTAGGACGACATTCCATTGATATTCGACCTCTCTTGATTGGAGCACAACTTCGCACAAGCATAATTAAGGAAGGCAACACGAACGTAATGAAACGGACAAGACTCAACACTGAACTTCAGTTCTCATCAAAGGAACTGTATGAATTCTGGGGTTTGGTACAAACAGAGTACAATGATTTGCCTCTTCTTACCTATGTGAATCAGGGATTTCCTCTTCAGTGGGACTGAATACAATGGTTCGTAACCGACAGATAAAATTAACAAATATTGTACCAGATTTGGAGCAGTTGTACTCAGAAAAACAAGCTCACGATCAGACAAAAAAAAAGTAAACTTTGTTGCAACCCACCTATAACTTACAAAGCGTTAAATTTGCATTACCGGTGTGGATGGGTCATGACCCATTTCCATTGGTCAAATTTTGAAAAACGGGGTCGCGGTTAAATAAAGTTTGAGAAACACTGATCTAGTTTATTATATGCAGAGTTAGAGCAGAGCGGGACATGTCTACTATGCACTAAAGGGAAGACAGGAAGGAAGGTAGTTCTGGGCATACTGGGCTGAATTCGACTGGCCTGAATCGTGTTCTAAAGTCTTGTATACAGCTGCCGATTTTGTTACGCGCACTAGTCAAAGCACATTGCTGAACTGCGCTTTCTTGTGGCCGTGTAAACGTTGTGATAGTTAGCATATGCAAACTCGACATTTTCAATATCGCTGCAAAGTTGCACATTTGAACTAAACGTCAGTATACAACGAACTAATTTATGGCAAGTTAGCAGCGATACTGGCATTGTCCAGTCAGCCTAGTGGCCTTGCGCACTGGCGGCCCAAAGATATGGGTTCAGTTCACGGACTCCGGTGACACGTGCATTTCTTTGTCGTTGCTGCTCATTTTGTCACCCCGAGCTGTTCACAGTGTTGCACCAATGTGTTTCTTTCTTTACTACTAATATTTACAGATAATTTCGTCTTCTGTAAATTTAATGTTGTTGTAGCATAGTGTGTTTGTCGGATTCGGGTCCAATTTCCAGACTAAAGATGACACGTGGATAGTTTTTCGTCGTTATTGCTGCTAACTTTCTTAGTTGCTCACAGTGTTGATTGCTGCTCCATTGCATTTCTTTGTTTATTATCAACAGACTGAACCGATCGTTCCAAAAAGGGGAAGGGAAGTCACACCGTCACCCGACTGATAGATTTGCAAGGGACTGTGGGAAACACCATCCACAACAGTCCGAAGATTATGTGGTGGACTTTGAGCATGTACAAGTTTAAGAGTTTATCGACTAACTCTGGATGGATCCATCAGGTACGTTGCAAGACGACATCTTGGACTAACAACTCTCATCGAGATGGACAAGTCACCTACATTCACCGCCATACACAGACCGTGCACCCGATAGTGTTAGGAGACTGACAACGCAACCTTGAGTCATGGGAGACCGAAACTATTTCCGAAGGTTTTCTCCAGTTTTCCCGTTTAACTCTCGTCACTCGCGTGACAAGAGTGAGGTAGTCTAAGGTGACACACCACTGACGGATTTCGTGGTGGCGCTGCGATCGCAGCTGCAGAGAGTCGGAACACACTCGAGCTTACAGGTAGCCGTACGTGAATCGTCCATTTCGAAGAGAGACTGTTGTTGGTCCAAAGTGACATTACTTTCACTCAACAAACACTTTTGGAATGTTTCGTTGACCTTGATCATGGTCTACTGTGCATCGGAGGTTCCAACCTGCCTTCAACGGTTGTGAGTTTTCATGGATTACATTGGCGTTTTGGAAAGCATTGATTGCAAATACTTCAATGCTTCAGTGCCTAATGCTTTAAACCTCTAGAGGTTTAACCTCCATAAGGTTCAACTGGGGTTTGAGCAATATTCACATACGTACGTCTGAAAATTTTGGACGAGTTTCGTAAAAGGTGTAAAGTGATATACACTTGTTTAGTTTGTGCCTACATTTTCAAGGCACTCCTAAAAGATATCGTATTGTTCTGTAATGTGTAAAGGAACTGTTTCAATGCCTCTTTATTAGTGATCACTTATTTTTGTGTCCTTTTATTATAGATCAATGTTATGAGCATGACAACTACAAACATGAGATTTTATTTTGCAGTGGTGAGATAATCGAAACTTTACTATTGAATATAAACTGCATCGAAAAAGTAGTCTGTAGTTTTTCTTGATATTTTGCAGGGCATCCTGAGGATTTGTACACAGCTCTTAATTTAAGCAACGTCGTCGATGCAACACATTTTCAATTAAGAAAAAAATTAACCAATAAATCAAAACTTCAAAATTAAACTTAACATTGCATGGGGCTGGCGAGGACCGATTTAATTTTTACCAGTACGGTAAGTCTTCACAACTCATTAAGTCGAGAAAATCTTCCATCATACTAATTACAAACTTTCCACTAGGCGGTAGTGACATATGGTCTACAGATGGAGGCTTATCACCCTTGCACATCTACAAATAAAGAAAATTTATATAAGCTATGTAACATACTACGTAAATTAGCACCTATGTAAAAGAATTATGACAGAATGTAAAATCTGGTTTAACATGTGTTAAGCTAGTGAAACCATGTTAAACAAGGTTTTACTTAAAACAGAGGCATCTGGTGGGGGGTAGGGGGTTGGGGATGGGAGCGAGCCTAAAAATAATCCTATAAGTTAGCTCTATTGGGCCTCTGTATTTATTTGTTTTCTTCTCCATTGCCTATGGCCGCAAGCATTATCGGTCGAATGGAGCCCTGGTCACTGCTGTGACCTTAATAACGGGTTCAGTAAGTCGTCTTTATGACAGTGGAGTAGTGGCCATAGCGATAAAGGCGATAAATGTCAGTGATCTGTAGACAAATTGGGTTGCCAGTTCGAATCCGAGTCATGCCATTCCGACGAAACGTAAGTGCATAAAGGTGGCTTACTGTACTTCGTTATTTCTCGTGTATTATTTTCGCCACTGTTTGGCTTGTTTTCCTCTTTCCTTTGGAAGATGTGCTTCTAACAAGTGCAAGAAGCCAAAAAAAAAAAGAAAAGAAACAAAGAAACACAAGTTAAAACCCCTGAAAATATTTGAAAGAATATGTCTTGATAGGTTTGATGGGCTATTGTGTTTCTAAAGGATAGATTGTGCAGTTAAGCTCCTAGTTAGCCTCGTTAGCTTCGCATTAGACCCCACAGGGGAAAATTTCCGAAACCTCTTTTCTGAAGTGGGTTACTTCTGAAATTGGACCATAATTTTGTTATTAAAATGGCAAAAGAGAGTAATGATGAAGAGGGAGGTGTTGTACCAGTCTTTTTTATGAGAAAGAGGGGTAGGGGTAGGCGAGGGTTGACGCCCCTTGCAACTAATGCTTTTCAGGTATGAACAGTGTACATCAAGCTAGGTATGGTGTCCGAATTATACTAGTAAATCAGTAAAGGCCGTGTTTCAGTAGACGTAATATCGTTTCAGATTACGGTTTTATAGTTAAGACAACACTGAATTGCATGCAGCACATCCTCTTCGTTTGTAACCGATACTTTAATGATTATTTCGTTTCTTTTGTAATTAATTACCCAGGTCTGGCAATTCTGTAGCACGAATAGGGTAGCTCCTCCACTCCCAATGGTGTCCAGCTCTGAACCAGACATAAAATTCTAGGTCTGGCTTTCTGGAGGGTTCAGCTGGACCATGGTAAATCTGAATTTTCAGATCCAGACTTGATCTGAAACTCCCAAGTTGGCTGTTTTTTTCCAGGTCTAAGACTTTCTGTATTGGTTTTATGCTTGGTTTAAAAAGTACCTACCCGATCAAGATCTGGAGTGAGGCAGTCGGTGATAGTTTTGAGCTAGAGAAAAAAGAAAACAGAAAAAAATGTTTTATTACAGTTAGGGCTGGCACGATAATTCAATAATATCGCGATAAAAATTATCGTCAATTATCGTATCGCACTTTTTCTGATTTATCGAATTATCGTGCAAACCTCGATGCTTAAATTGTCACATCTCGGAAACCGTAATAGCTAGAAACAAGCGGTTTGCGGCGTTGCGTGCGGAATTACAACGGCTCTCCAACCAAGTGTATATACAATATTGTTGCTAACCGATTTAGCTAATTGAAGAGTTAGTTTAATGCAAACAATATTTAAGCTTTAAGTAGCAGAACAACCGCTAAATTGTTTTTATATGGTGAGGAAGTAATGGACAATAACAATTGTGATGTCCATTGACCAAATGGCGAGTGCCATACAATTCATATAGATTGCACTGCATGCTTCAGCCATGGTTTTTTTTTAATTAAACAAATTAAAATGATGGTTTTAGCCTCAAAATTTGTTTTATCGAGATATTATCGCAATAATCGATAATATCTCGATAAAATAAATTTTGAGGCTAAAACCATCATTTTAATAAAAAGAGTTTTATCGGGGTAAAAAAAATTTTGTATCGTGCCACCCCCCTAATTACAGTTGTATGTTTGACCAATTCAGGCAAAACAGCAAATGGAAGATACGTGCATTTTTGTGCCTAACACATGTTTAACCGTAACCAGATTTACCCTAAGACAGGGGCATCACGCGGGGAAGATGGGGAGGTAGCCTAAAAACAGAACTTTGAATTCACTCGAGGAGGTGGGGCTAAGATTCAACACTCTGGAGAGAGATAGGAGCTACCAAAACTGGGTGAAGTGCAGAAATTAGTTCTACTTCCGTATGGAACTAGGAACTGGCGAAGTGTACAAATATGTTGCTTTTGATGAAGTGGTTCTGTAGACAGGTTTGAAAGCTTTGGTCCTAGTCAGATTTTTCTGTACGTACTTAAAGAAGTTGTTTTCAGAAATCACGCAATGAACCTGGCGATGAAGTGCCCCAAAAGCCGTGCATTTTTGGCAATAAAATTTGCGACACTATCAATTAAGCTGTGGCACGTTCTCTCATAATTAAATACGATATGCATAAGCCATCTATAACAAGACAAGTGCGGAACTTTCCCTATAAAGCTTCGACTGTCAGCTATGTCCCAATATTAAAGGGCAATTACATCCATATTGACATGCATGTTTTACTTTTGGATCACTTACACCCACGTTTTCCTAGGGAGGCGTGGAGCAACAACAGGGGAGGCGCGAGACGCTGTCAGATGTGGTGAACTTTTTTTAAGGATGCTTCACAAAGTTCTCGCCAATGACAGACATTTACCTGCTATGAACCATTTAAAAAAAATTACATTATTGTAAATATTTTCAAGACTTACCAGTATCATTCATTTTGTTAAAAAAAATTACACAGCAATGCAGTGTCGCATTGGGCCGCTCGGGAACGCTGGGATCAATGGGGAGGCCCCCTCAGAAGAACTTGATAAAAAAAATAATAAGTTGCAGGGAAACGTTTCAAATTCCATTTCTTAAAAATACAGTAGCTGCCTCCACTGCATGAGGCTTTTGTTAAAACAAAAACAAAATATTTTTGAAAAATTTGAGTTAAATTCTTAAGAAAATAGCATTACGTAAGTTGCAGAAAAATGTTTCAAATTCAAGCATATTTCTTAAAAATATGGCAGTTGGACCATGCCGGAGAAGCTTACGGCACTACCCCCAGCCCGCTTTACGAGGGTGCCCCCCCCCCCCACGGAGGATCCTTGCCCAACATTCCCGGGCTGGCTCGATCACTACCAATCATGTTAGCAATGAATGTTGGGAAAGGAAGGGGGGGGGCACCATTTCGTGCTAGCCCCAATGGGGAGGAATACTGTAGTAAAAAGTTGGGACCCGCTGACTTACACAATAACTAAACACAAGAATTGCGGTAAGTATACGTAGTCCGATACAACACTTTAATTACTGCATCACCAAAACACGTAATGCGTACCGCCATTGTTTCGCGCGTAACAACCGAAATTAATACCGACAGATGGAGCTGTTCTGTTTCGGCTCAGCCGACAGATGGAGCAGCTGTTCTGTGGGAAGCCCACTGAGACAGCTTCGTGAGTAGCTCAAGAGTAGCTTAGCTGGCCACTACTGTCGAGCTGTTCGTTTACCAGTTATTTAAAGCAAAAACAAGGCGTCGAACATGGACATGTCTTCGAATCTACTCGAGCCAGATAACTTCATTTGAGAATGAAAAATTTTTTTTTTCCTGCAGGTGCTACCTTGCAACAAACGCATTCGACTTGTGTCTGGATGCAGCTCCGACACATGCACGAATTTGAGCGGTCAATTTCTATCGATGACGCCCTCTTGTGAACTAGAAAAAAAAATCTTCATTCTCAAGTGAAGTTATTTGGCTCGAGTAGATTCGAGGATTATTCTGGGTACGTTAGCGTTGTACTGTTTTCATAGCCAAAATAGAGCTAGATTTGGAAACTGAGCACGAAAAAAAAAGCCTACTTTTCTCCTTCTTTCTGCAGGGATGGCCAAAATAGGGCTAGAAATCGATCCAAAATAAAGAACTACAGTACGAACCACTAAGTTTCGCATTGAAACGTGTTCGCTATGCAAAGCAGTGATATCCACCCAAAACCAACAACAGTAGTGAGAAACACCAAGTAGTGACGTCAACCCTAAATCCTCAACAGCAGTAAGAACCAATAACTTTCTAAAACGCATTTGCTTTGCGTCAAGGTTATCCCACTGCGTAAATATGTCTCACAAACCATGTGGAGATAAGTGGATGACCTTTCTGGGTTCTGTCAAGGTCATCGCTCTGTCATCTTCGTAAATATGTCACAAACCGTGTGGAGACAAGTGGGTGATCTTTCCTTTACGAACGCGTTATTTTCTGAAGGCAACTCACTCAAAATGCTTAAAAAAAACTTTAACAAAAAGGCCTTAACCATGTTTTCGGGTGGCTTGAATCCAAGAACACAGCAAGTTCTTCATTGGTCATTAACATTTTATTGCCACTCTAAATACCGACCAAAGAAAAACATTCAATCCAATCGAAACAATAGCAAATAAAGAAATCAGTAAAATAAACTTTAAAAAAAAACAGCATTTAAAGTATGATTAGTACGAATGATTCAGAGGGCTTGCAACATAAAGTTGCCATTATAGTTATACATCAATGATGCACAATGGATTTGGACTTAACCGGTCACTATTTATCGGCGGGGGGAGGGAATTGGGGAGGAGTCATGAATTTCTATGGACCCTTTCAAGGAAGGGGGGAGGGTAATACATTTTTCAGGTCCCGTCAAGAGGGAGGGGGGATCAAAAACACACTGACCAAACTGGAAGAAAAAGTCAGTTTTGGAACTAAAAAATGGCACTTTCATTAGTCAAAATTTCTAAAAACGCCTCAGCTTCTGGGGGCACGCCCCCCCCCCCCCCCAACCCCTCATGATGTGAGTGTTTACAAGGTTTTTAGTATAGGTTTTACAAAGAATTTGTATAAAAGCCTTGGCTCCTGATTTCTTGGCTTTTTGTGTCTTTCAGTTGCTGATTATGTGACGGATGTGGCCATACATGCAAACAATTTGTTCATTATATTTATTGTATTGATCTCGACAAGAAATGGGTTTCAGGAACATTTTATAGAACATTTTTATCCCAACGTGTCTTTTCGATAAAAACGACACAATTTCCTTTCTTGGCTACAGGAAATCATCTGCAGACAGACTCAATAGGTATACGAATAGCGCATTTTTTTTTTGGGGGGGGGTCACATTACTTTTGGACCTAGATTGGGGGGAAGTTGAAGATTTTTTTCAGAATCTCGAAGGCGGGGGGGGGGGGGTGTCATCGATAATTTGGTAGTCACAGTTCATTTTCTCCGCCACCCAACCCTCGGCCATAAATAATGACCAGTCATTTATGACGTTGGGTCTAACATTGTTTGGCCATTGTGAATATCTAAGAAGTTGAGCGAAAGTTTACTACGTCAGCAATAAAAGTTTGGGCCTTACTAAGGCTTGGAATGAACTTGTTGTTCCGTGAGTACATATCCTAAAAGATACGCAACGGAACGTAACATATGCAAGAAGTCGTTAGAACACATGTTTGCAAGGCATGTATTTTAAAGATGCCTTAATGATGATAACCACGCTCTAATTATGGTGGAACTTGTTGGCTCGATTCTAGACTATTCTAAACAATAGCTCGACCCTTACTACGACGAAGGTTTCTAGGTTCGAATCCAAGGGTTTGACTGTCTTCTAAACGACAAGTCAGGTTCAGAACTAAATAGGTTTATCTAAGAGAGCACTACTCTGCTTCAGATGTCAGAATGTGCATAGAAATTAATAATATAAAAACATGTTTTTTACCGTCGTTTTACGCTACAGACATTATCGTAAAATCAGTAGTCCACGCAAGAGTGGATCCAAGGGAGAGGCCTAGGGGGCTGAGTCCCCTTCAAGGCAAATAAACACGGAAAATAGCCGAATTTTTTTTTAATTGCAGTTATATTACGGAAAAAATGCACGAAAACGAAGAAAAATCATCCTGCGGCACCCTCCAAGACTTTGTTCCACCCTTGCGTCCACGAACTGTTGGAAGTGAGTTTATCCGTAATGTTACAGTGAATTTGTTTTACTGATCACTACTGACTAGATTTGTGTGGGTGTTTATTTCTTTATTTTTTTTCTGCAGTTTTATTTTTTGGAGTAAACATCGTTTACATACCTCTTTGCATGTCGCCCCGCCGTTCAGTCCTTGCGGAACACATGCTCGATATGCAGACAGCACCTCGTCACGTTTCTGAAAAAAAAAAAGACATTTGGTATTAGTAAAGGCAGTACTTTACTGTAAGGTTTGATTTCGGTCTCCCATATTAAAGCCGAAATTTCTACGCTTAATTCCTCCGCCGTCTTTCAACATTTTCCACAGAAATTTGGTATATGAGCTTCGTGGGACTTGGCCAAAACGTGTACCAACATTTATTAATTTCCGATTTGACACATCGGGGATCTGGACTTAAGCTGGGATCGTGATTTTCATTTTTGGCTGTTGGACTTGTTGGCACGACACGTTCCTACAACGCTCTGTACAAATCAAACGGTTTGTCCTATAAAGATGGTTCTTAGCTCATTTTACAGGTATTGCTCTGTAGACATATCCTTTCCATAAGGCCTTTTCTAATTTGTCAAGTGGTTCAGTGGCTAGGGAGCTCTAAACGAAAAGATTGATTGTCTCACATTGTTTTAAACATTGTTTTTATGCAACAATGCCAATCAGCAAACGCCAGACGCAAGACGCAAGACTTAACTGAAGATTAAAGGGTTTGTTTCCTTATTGGTTGTGCAAACCGTAATTGATAAGACACAAAACATTAAAAAAGCTAATCTAAACTCCATCGTATGCCAAAGTACCACGAATTAGTAAACAAAAACGAACTCGTTTGATGCTTAAGGTAAGGTTTAACTGATTCGAAGTCAAAACAGCAAAGGAACACAAATAAACTTTCCTGTAATTTGTCCATCTGAAACAAACGTAAATAGAATTAAATATTCCGAATGCAAAAAAAAAAAAAGAGAAAAAAAAAGTGGCCATGTCACAGAACTCGCATCGATCGAAGAGTCCCAAACATTAAAAGAAGGAAACCTCTCTGCCCTTTTTCGTTTCGGCAGCCTAAAAAACAAATTCAGTCCAGTCATTTCCCCTATCGGGGTGGAAGGTAAACTTCTAATAAAAGCTCATGACAAGGCACACGCACTAAACGAAGACTTTTCCCAAAATGGTGTGATTGACGACAAAATTGAACATTTTACAGCTCTTGGGCATACGTGGCAGAGTGGGCATCAATGTTCCAATGTCCAGTTCAAATTCACCGATATTTAGAAAGCTATCTCCCGTAAGAAACCAGCAAGTCAATTGGTCTGGATGGCTTCTCCGCGTTTCACTACAAACAAATTGGTGATCAATTTGCCAAGGCCTTACGATATTCCACATCAATAAATTTAAGGCTTTTGGCAGTGAATGCTCACACAAAAATAAAGCCATTCAAAATGATGGCTGTGTTTGTCATAAAGCAAGTTAAAATACAGCTTATTATTTGGTATGCGGTAAAAGTACCTTATCCCTGCCACGGGCCCCCCCCTTGGGGGGGGGGGCCTAAGGCAGTTTGGCAGTTTATATTCATGCAAATGTGAAGCCACTCAAAATGATGGCTGTTTGTTATACAACCAGTTAAAAACTAATGTATCACTAGGTAGACGTGCACTACCCTCTACTACGCCCCCCCCCCCCCTCCCCTCCCCAGAAAGTCCAAGGCGGTATGGCAGTTTTTTGTTCCTACAAAAGTAAGCCATTCAAAATGACGGCCGTGTATGTTATAAACCAAGTTTAAAAGCAGTGTATAATTTGGTATGGGGGTGTGGGCCCTAACCCCCTCCCCCCACAAAGGGCTAAAAAATTAGTTCTCCATTTAAGAGCTGTACAATTACCGTAACCGGTAGTTGTTTTCCTCTTTTTTTTTGACGAATTTGTCATTTTTGTCTTACGGCTCTATTTGGCCCAGTCACATAAATAAAAAGGAAGTTATTCCATTCCCCGAAATTATTTTTTAGCTTGTCTTCATTACCCCTAATGCTATGATTGCCCTAGGCAAACAAGTAAATAAAAAACCTTCTTCAAAACGTAATATTTGGAAGTAACAATTTGTTGTTGTTTTTGTGACAATCTTAAAGACAATCTTAAAAATGAAAAAAAAAATCGAATTCGTTAAGAAAACAAGAGTTGGTGGCCATCACAAGACTGAAAATGGGTTAAAAAAATTAGTGGTAGCTTAAAGAATATAAAAAAAACAAGAAACGGGAATTGAACCCTGGACCACGCAGCCCACAGTCGATGACTTTACCACTGAGCCACACTGTCACATAGAAAAAGAACAGCTTCCCATCTGTTCCCATAATGTCCCATAATGTTCTCATCTTTAAGCGGAAAATGCGAATTGTCAAGTTGTACGGATATAAAGAGCAGTTTCCACTAATAAGGCAAGAATATTTATTCAGACGTGCACAAATACGTAAGGTGTTACTTTTGAAAGATGGCTTGGTCAGGAATTGTGTGTTTTCCATCGAAATTAGGCATAATTAATCACTATGAAGAGAGAAACAACTCCCTCGACTACGGCCGTCGTCTGCATTCAGGCCAACTGAAATTCATAATAATCTAACAGCTTTTTTTCGAAAGGCCTACAATGTCTTGATATTGTAAGCTTACTATCATAGCTGAATACACAAGCAGCATTTCTGTACTGTTAAAAAAATAATATTAAAGGAAAATGAGTGACAAAGTGACTGTCACTTAGATGTGCCATGCTACAAAAAAGTGGTTGCAAATTGAAGCGCTGCTCACTGGTTAATGCCACAAACCGGACGCTAACTTTCTAGGGAAAAAGCTAGTAGGTAGATTATAATAAGCCCACACCACTATCCTTCCTTATGTCCAACAAACCTGCAATATTGTTTTAGCTAATTATGCAGTATCTTGCCAAAAAGACTAAAGTAAGGAAATACGTGTGTAAAATAATAACTTTGACCAACATTGTGTTAGGGGGTGGAAGTAAGGGAGGGTTACAAAAGGGTCCTCCCTATCCTTTGAAATGTAAGAATTTTTTTAATTACTTTATCCTCCCTTGAGCTGCTCCATTACCAGGAATCAGGTCTCTCCAAGAGCAAGAGCTTGGCCTTCAACCCAGTTAGGCCTAACCCTCCACTGCTAACATAAAGGAAACGTTTTCAAAATGATGTGGAACCAGCTAAGTTTGTTCTATCAAAACCTTTTTTTTCATTCATAAAGCTGGATGTGTCATCTCTCATATGCCAAGAACACTTTTTGAAAAAATGCTTCCTTAATTAAAAAAAAAATTCATTTTGTTTACACTGCATCGAAAATCCATGCTATTTTCACCCAAACCATTAAATCTGCTGGAACCACACAGGGGTCGTTCTATCCAAGGAATCTTCTCGGTTTTTTGTGTGCTTAATCTACGCGAAAAATTAAGGTGACTTTTTTTTTTTAATTTTACTGTAAGGCAAGTAGTTTTGCCGCTAGAATTTTTTTCGTTTCGGTTCTAATGTTATTCCTATGGGTTATTGTCCAAGAGCCACAAGAGTTCTGAAGGCTGGTAATGAATAGTGCATGATAACCAATTTGTGTTTATACCCTGTCGATCTTCGGTTCACCAACTTTTGATTGCGCTTGCCAAATGGTCAGAGGCACTTGACCAGGAGATCCAAACAGACATTGTACTGCTCGATTGTGAAAAGGCCTTCGAATCTGTCATACATTCTACGTAAAAGATCTGGTTTTGGAGGAAACCTTATCCAGTTGATTGAAGTCTCAGTTCATTTCTAGTTGTATTCAGTGAACAACTGTGGACCGCGTTCTTTCCAATTCATCACCAGTCATTAGTGGTATTCCACAAGAGTCGGTTCTGGGACCATTGTTATTTGTCCTTTTATTGAATGACTTGACCAGTCCAAATTCCGTGGTTTCTCAAGAGAAATTCTCCGACAACTTGAAACTACACTCACCCATAATCACTAATGACGACTGCCTTAGACTCCAATTTAGTACTGACTCCATTTACGAATGGTCAAAAACCTGGCAACTACCTCTTTCAACTTTAAAATGTCATAGTTTTAAAATGCTTTAAGGACCTCGATGTCTTGTTTCAGGACGACCTCAAATTTACTACACATTGTGACCACATCGCCGCTATGGCCAATCGCAGGTCTGCAGTTGTTCACGCTGCTTTAACTCGGGGAACTCTGAAACCAAACTTTAGGCCTTTTGCCCCGCTCTGGAGTATGCAAGACAGATCTGGTCACCAAGACTTTTGAAAGACATCAACAAAATTGAAGCGGTCCAAAGGAGATACACAAAAAGATTTCCTGGCATATATAAAACCTTTTTGCGAGCTACGGAAAGTACTCAAACTTGACAACCGCGAATGTAGACGTCTAAAGGCTTCAATATTATGATCGGTTAGAGACTGTATATAGCTAGCGAGGAGGCTACAGTCTTATGGCGAAGAACAATACAAAGCGAGTCCTCACTTACCCTGGCTGGAGTCTGGATAGTAGACTGAATTTTGGTGCGGGAATCTGGAGCGAATTTAGAGCGCACATTGACTTTGCTGTTAGTTATTGCACCGCCCTCGCTGCTGTTCAGGTACGGTATATACTACAGTATTTTATTATGCTTATTTGTGGCATTTTAATATGATTATTTTTTGTGTTGTTTGTATTGATCGAGTGAAGGAGGCGAACGATGTCCAGTTTTTACAGTGGTGGACTGGCCAGGGAGGGAAGGGAGGGATAGTCCACCTGGCCTCTGACTCTCACTCTCACTCTTTAAATCCGTAACAGGAAGGCTCACGTAACCGTTATTGGTTCGTTATTAATTTCAACCATAGATTTAAAATTGGCAATAATAATAATAAAAAGATCAGCTCTTTAATTTGGCAAGAAATTCTGTGGCCGCTTGGTCTTAGACTGTCGAGTTTATAAAACGCCAGTAAAATAAGTGCTTTGTGCTAAGTAGGCCTACATGTATCATTTGATACTGTTTCTAATCTCAATGCAAATCCCAGCAACCCTCTTTTCATTAGTCTTGGGCGATGATACAAATTTGGGGTAAAGGGTGGGCCAATCCTTGATCCAACGCATCACGAACCATTTTATTTATTTTCAGTGTTTTGCCAGTCCTAATTGACATATTTCACAACTTGGGGGTCTGGACCCTTGGGTAAATCCCCTTCGTAACCTTTGACCACGCCAGTCCTCTCTCTCCCTGTCTGTCTGTTGATCCCGTCCGCAGTTACTGCCGAAAGCCTGAACCGATGCGAATGACATTTCGTGAATGTATATCTTGAAATAAGGCTGCATGAATTGAGCAATTATCAGCACTTACATGTAACGTGCTTTAATTATTTTGTAAAGTTCGATATCGTTAGTTTTTCGTACATAGGCCTAATATCAAAAACAATGGCGAAATAATTAATTTTGTATGAGCAGTCCAGAATACTATGCTGCCGTATGGTGACTGTAGGCAGGTTGTGGAAACTGGCTCTCATTAATCGCACATTTCTATCTTACCTCCGTCTGAAGGCACATTAACGCAACAATGCATTCTCGTACGCCGAAAGATATTTCTAGTCCATCGTTATTTATTTGTCGTGTTTTAAAATGTATTGTGACAAATAATTTTTATTCATACAAAAAAAAAAATTAAGCAGTACGGCTTAAACAAAAAATAACAGGCCACATGAAATTGTGGTGTTACATTCAAAGTGGACTTATCCCAATTTTCCTGTGGGTATTCCATCTTTTGTTAATACACCTAAAAGTTGTAAATAAATTTAAAGTAGTCGACCTTCGTAACTTCAGAGCAGTACGATTTCTCCACGTCCTACCCGCAAACTTACTACTGAATTTACTGCAAAATATGGTGTTAGTAGATTTTACAAAAGTAAAAGCCTGATGAAAAAGAACAAAGGGGACGGAACTGTAAAACAACGAAGTTTTCAGCGTTTTTGTTGTATCAAAACCAAAATCAGCGTCTGATTAAAAACTAATTTGGTCGGTGATTACATCCGCAGAAGATCCTGGTTCATTTGCCGCATTGTAGTAGCAAACGTCAGGAGACGATTTTTTTAAATGTAATATGCAATATAGAAATATAGATACTGTTCCGTACACCACGCACTCTGACTTTTTAGTAGTGTCCTGTTGGTATGTCTGCCTTTCCAACGTCACATGTTTATTACTCTACCATATGACACGATGGAATTACTGACGCATTGTTAGTGCATCCTCGTTTTTACTATGTAGGCATATACTATAGCCCACAGATGATATCAATTTTATTTATTACTATGACCATATACTATAGCCATTTTAATTATTTAAAAGTCTACGATATCCCATATAGTATCACTTTTAACAACGGTTTAACAGGTAAGTTGATTCTGTATGACTTTTAAACAATGGTCGTGTGACAACCTGATTTTATTTATTTAGTTACTACACGAGCCCTACAAATCTTACGTCACACGCTCTATCTAAAGAAAACTTAACCAAAACAACAACAAACTCGCTTCTGCCTTCTCAACTGAACCTTCCGGTTTGCTTACAGAACGAAACCACTTGCCGCAAGGTTGTGCGGGGAGACGCCAAGAATGCCTTTTCAGTCCACGTCCCTATCCCCCAATACCCGGGTGTGGTAACCTGCCCGAGGATGACACACCAGGAGAAACTACTCCACCTCCTCAGCCTCATATGGGAGAGGCACAGCTCCCCAGTCTGATCTTGTGCGCTCTCAGCAAGGCATGCCCGCTCCGCAGTCTAGACAAGATAAGCTGCAACTCTCCTAGCGAAGTCATTAATATCCCCTGGCCGAGAGACTGCTGGGTGGATGCCATAGCGAACTCTCCCAACATCACTATTGTCCCATTCGTCCTGCTAATCCTTTGTGGAAAGATTGGGAAGCTCGTTGATTTCAGCTGACTACCATAAACTGCGTAGAAACTACTGACTAATTCCGCTCATATAAAATACTTTACACGACAGATACGAATGAAATTTAGTATCCAACACCCCTAACTCCATTTAGGTCCTTTTTATGGTTTGGGGAGGCATATTAACTAAAAAAAATTGCAATCATTTGTAGTGCTATTTTTCTGTATGTTGGGAAAACGCCACCTGTGATCAAAATAATCATCGCTCTGCATTTATTTATTTATTTATTTATTTGGTTCTTACCAGAGCTAAAGCCGTTATGCTATGTACTCTTTCTACAGACAACTCTAACGCTACTTTCACTACTTACTGTATTCTCCCGACAATTCGACTACAGCACCACGAGCTACCCTATGACTCGAAACGCGGAGTGGTGACACAGAAGCTCAGAACTGCCTGGAGGCCACGCCCAGAGTCACCCTCCGCACCCAAAACGTCTGCTAACACTGATCCCCGGAGCGCAATCTTTCTGACGTGGGCCCAGCATCTCCATTCCAACAAGAAGTGGGACACCGTCTCCACCGGCGCACCGCAGTCGCACGCAGGGGAATCCCTCCAGCCCAGCCGACACATAATGAGCATTGAGGTGGGCATGCCCCGTCCTCAAGCGAGGCAGAGTGCCAGCGTCACGCCTGCCAAGATGACCCAGGAGGGTTGGAGGAGCAGCGACTGTCTGGTGAAGATCATTCAAGTACCTATCCTTCGTTGCGCCGTCCCACTGCCCCTGCCACTCCCTCTGAGTGATGGCATGGAGAACTGGGTACAGATCACGACTGGAGAAACGACAGAGCACCGTGTCCTCGCAACCTGCACGAGACAAGGCGTCTGCGACTTCGTTCCCGTGAACTCTAGTATGGCCAGGGACCCACTGAAAGCGGACCGTACAACCCGCATGCGCTCCACAACGGAGTTTTGAACCGATCTCCAAGACGGCAGGGTGGCAGAGCTGCAACGTCGTGAATGACTTCTTCAAAAAGGAGAGGCCCGCCTGCGAGACCGAGAGAATACAGGGCCGGAGCACCTTGGAGGTCCAGGCCAACGTCTAGTGCGACCGACAGAGCCGTCAGCTCGCCATCAGCTCGGTATTAATTAACGAGTCAGCCGTCAGCTAGTCATCGCTCTGTATTAATTAACGAATAACAATACAAAGTGCTACCACAAATAATCGGCAGCACGAACCTTGTCAATAAAATGGACGCGCTACTTGTTGTTGATGGTTTATGGAGCAAACGTTCCGATTTATATGATTGAAGTCGTCATCACTCCAGCAAATCTAAAAAAAAAATGATATCTTCGGTTCCTATTGAATATTTTTCGACCAAACTTGGCCAGATAGTAGATAACTGGGCACTGGGAAAAATAAGATGCTACCAAAAAAATAAAATGCAAACGAAGTGATATCTGAAACAAAACCCACAAGGATGAAAGTACCCAGCAAGTTTTAGCTAATATCAGAACAAAAATGGCTGCCACCAAGTTGCTACATTACAGTATTTGCCAAGATAATCCCACCGACTATCAGTACCTTCCTAAAGCACCGAACAGAGAGAACAGAACGCACCACTGTTAGAGACAGTTTGGCTCCGAACTTGACGTCGCGCGTGCGCAGTGATGTTGCGTCAGCCGTTCAGTACCTTCCTAAACTACAATACAGCTCAACAAGCTCAGCAGAGTATTCGATACGTCATATCATCACCGCGACCTGACCTGGCTAATGGATTTGACCAGGATTGGCTAATAGATGTGACCAGGCGAGAGCAACACCAAATTGCGAACCATCTCAGGGAGGTGGTTTGTTGGGGTGGAGATTTGAGCATGCGCGAGCTAACAGTTTTGACGAAACAGATTCATCGCTGGCGATGTAGACGTCAATCAAGCCACATCAACACGGATATTATCAGGGAATGAGCCAAACTGTCACTAACAGTGATGCGTTTGGTTCGCTCTGTTTGGTCGTTTAGGAAGGTACCGTATTGCAATGGTCAGGTTTTTTATTTCACCTTTTGTGTAACAGTCGGTGGGATTAGCTTGACAACTAATGTAGGAACTTGGTGGCAGCCATTTTTGTTCTGATATCATTATTTTGATTGGCTGAAACTTGGTTCTTTCACTCTTGTGAGGTTTGTTTCAGATGAGTTTTATCTAACTTATAGCACTGCAGTTTCCATGGCATTAATGTAAAAACCTGTATAACTGAAACTTAAGGTTGTTCGGCAATCAAATACCTTGTCGCAAATTAAAGCCTCCCCACGCTTGGAAAATGACTGAGATTGCGGTTTTTAAGGGTTCCTACACCAGCAACTGTCAAGGATTTAAATTTTACCAACAGTAGTATGCAGAAATAGTTATTATATACTACTAACACTCTTGAAGTAAGTAAGTTGAAACTGGTAGGTTGTTGTCTTGAAAAGAAGTTGAAATTGGCACATTGTTGCCTTGACTAACAATTTGCCCTGCGCAGTCATCGCAAAGGCATGTCTTAAATGACGTCATGTACAAATGACAGTTATTTTACGCACGGTACGGATTGCTCAAGCCAAAGCGATAAACTGGGTGTGGGGAGGGGCCTGAACGGGGAATGCCGGTTTGTGGGGCAGTGCTTGAATTCGGAAGGTGAAGGATGCAAAAATTATCTTTCTAACCAAACAGCGGCAAGTCTTAAATGACGTCACGCACAGTTATTTTTCACGCGGTATGTATCGCTTAAGCCACAGTGAAAGACTGCGAGTGGGAGGGCAGGGAAGGAGTGGGCCTGTTACCATTAAGCATACGATTGCGCATTAAGTAAACCTAAAACAGAGTTTTTTTTGGTTTTTTTTTTTGGGTGGGGGAGATGGTTGTTTGAAAGGGAGACAATACCAATTTGGTCCAAACTTCGCAAATAACCACCCAAATTTAACTACGTGTTGCAAAGAGGAGGAAGGGGGGAAACGGAGAGGAGAGGGAGAGGATGGGATAAAAGGGGGAGGGGAGAGAAGAGGGAGAGGATTGGAGGAAAGGGGGAGTATTTCACGAAGAAAATTTGAATGTTACAGTGAACGATCAAGCAGCACCGAGCACATACTGGGAAACAACCACGGGCCAAACAAATCCCCGGGCGAGGCCGGGTACGACTGCTAGTACCTATGATCTCAGAAATATAAATTCATTGACAGTTAAAAAAAAAACCCTTTAACTGTATTGTTAGTAGCTTTCCGCTATTTTTATATTTCACACTTGCTTATGCCACCATCTTGTTACATACCTCCGCATTGGCAGTTAAACGAAAATAATTTTCCATGAAAGTAAGTGGCATCTTTGATTTCTCCAACACCTCCACGAATCCCTAAAGAAATACAAAAGAACTACATGGTAAACATTATTGTATGTATAAATACCGTAGCCTCATTAGTCAAGCTAACACATAGTCACTAGTAATGATAGGTCTTTGTAGAGACGAAGGCACCTTTTCCAGGTGTGCAGTACAGATTAAACAGGACGGAAAGCTGACGACTCAACAAGAGTAAAATAAATACAGATGCAAACCTATTTACGTTGCCTTTTGGACTTATATGTCAGACTGACTGAGCGGGGAATCGAACCCACGACCTTGGAAATAACTCAAACCCACGCGTGTCATTAGGCTCAGCGGTAGAACTTCGGCCTACGGTTTCAAAGGTCGTGGTTTCGATTCCCCGCTCAGGCAGTTTGACATATAACTCCGAAAGGCAACGTAAATAGGTTTGCATCTGTATTTATTTATAATTGCAAATTAAAACCAGTGTAATATTCCCTGGAATCTTCCCCCAGGGTTATCAAGGAAAAAATGCCGAGTTTTTCTCTCGAAATACCCAATCGAATACCTTTTGATGTAAGCGTTACACTGCGTTTAATGACGTCACACCCTTGCCACTTCATGAAAAATATGAACCATTGTTTCATCGCCCCCACTCAAATAATTAATTACAAAATTGCTATGGTGGGCGACAGTATATTATGTTTCTATGTTTCGGCGGATTTACTCATTTAGTGATACGCGCTACGAAGTGTAACTAAGGAGTACCTCGTCTTATCACGGTGTCTGTCTGTGTGTGTAAATTGATTTAATCCGAACCGACTGTCGGATTAGTTTCAAAGATTAGACATGCATTCTATGGATTTACGAACTTAAGACACCAAAATAATTCAGATATCATTAATTGCACGAGTCTAATCGGGGCACAGGAAATTTAATGAGAAATCAACTACAGATAAATGATTTGACTCACATAAGAGCCACTTAAAAACAACAAGACTCTTGTCTTGGAATTGATGGTTGATGAACAGTGATGAACGAACTGAATTCATAAACTAACTGTATATGAATCGGCACTATTTTTTCCACGATTAAAGAAATGCTAAACTCAGCGTTTTCAATTTTTTTATTTTAACTTTGAGTAATTAAAAAACGTGTGAGTGGTGTATTAAATTTTCTTAATACATGTTTATTATGAAACAATTAAAAACAAATTGTCGTAATTTGTCTTTTTTTTTGTCTTAACCAGAGCGGCGTAACACGCTGCAGTGGCTCTTCTGTCACCATGGTAACCAAATGTTACGCGCGCATCTCCCGGAAGTCAGATAATGTGTCATTTGACTATCAGGCACATCGTATATGTTTAGAAATTACTTAGACCTACCAAATGCAGTTCCTTCATACTTTCGTTACGCAGCGGAAGCCAGTATACCAGATGATTCGATTGCAAATACAAAATGAAGGGACGAGGCTGACAGTTTTTATCTGATAACATACCACGTGTTCATTTAATCGGTGTCAGGGAGGCATGATTGGCTCCATTGGTGAATTGCCGTTGCGAAATAGTGGAGGTATATTCTCAAAGTTCTCTTTGTGGCACGTCTGATATTCGTGCCCAGATGTCAAGCCGATTCTAGCATACAGTTCAAAGAAGAATTTGGTAGAGACAGAGTTTACACCTGGACTATTTCCCTTAATCAGTGGCGTGCGCAGAGGAATTGGGAGGGAGGCAGGGGGCATCTTCCCCTCGTGCCCCGGGCGTCGGACGAAAGTCTAACTTGAAAACCACCTAATGGAATAATTGTTTAATATCTGCCTAAATAAAAAGGGCCGTTGTCACTTACACTTTCGACATAATGGGCGGGCTCCGCTTTCTTTGCTGTTTGGCTGGCCAAAAAGGGTCGGCTTTTGAAAGTAGTGATATCATTCAACCAGGGACACGAATTTCGTGTTAGACGATTTTCCGTTATACTGTATACGTTCTTCCAATTATGCGATGTTCCATTTAAACGATTTATCCCTATTGCTCCTGCCCTTTTCGCAGGCTGCCCTTTTTGTAACAAAAAAAGTTCAATTTGTCAAGTAATATACCAGCCGAATCTTTTCTTCTGTGAACGGTGATCGCGAAGGATTGGACTGGACACAGAAAGAGAGAGGGGCCGTGCCGTGCATGCAATTTTGCTGGAGGGGACAGCTGAGCAAATACAATAGGAATGGCTGTTAGTTACTATACTTCTCTTTCCTCCTTGTCCATTAGTGGGAGAAAGGATATAATGTTCGTCATTGTTTATGATGGTTAAGCTTGCTACTGCACATAGAGCACAATGGTGCCGAGGTATCCTTGAAAAAAGCCTGAATATGATTTCATCTGTTATGTTCGAACCCCGTAAACCTATTTATCCAACTCTTAGGGCTCGTTTACGCAACGACTTGCCTTTGCATTCTCCCAGCTAGAATTTAAGCTAAAGTCGACGTCGTTTGAGTAAATGTTTGCGGTCTTATAATCCGTTACAATAAGATAAAAAATTCTTCCTGACGAAACGATTTTCCCAGGCGCTTCTGAACTCACATTACTGACTGTTTTTGTTGCGATCTTGCAGGGATAAAACCACCGCCATGTTGGAATTTCAGATGATTTCTAGCTTCTTTAGCCGCGAGAATGCAAAGGCGCGAGTCATTGCGTAAATGTGCCCTTAGCTGATCAAGCGAAAAAAGGGTTTTGTTTGAGAAGAAAAACAAAACATAAATCCTCTCAGGAATGAAAAGTTTATTTACCAATCAGTAGCCTAGTGTGGCCTTGGGCGAACTACTTAATGGACGATTTACGTACGACTACCTGTAAGCTCGCTAATGTCCCGACCTTCTGCAGCTGCGATCGCTGGGCCATACGAAGTTCCTGTGGCCGCGTATTAACGAGAGTGACGAGAGTAAAACGGGAAAACCAACGTTGTACTGGTAGGCCTAAACACGCAACCAAGGCGAAACTTGAAATCAAACATGTCACCATTGTAATTATTCTAATAGAGACAATTGACCTTCGGAAATTGACGAAATACTATAGCGCATGGGCAATTCTGAAGTTGAAAAACATTTTCTGTGTTCAATTAAAACCGTATTCAGTTTGTTACAAGAGATGTGATCCCATGCAAGAAGATGCAGCCTGAGCAGCCACTTAACTCACTTCTCGGAACACAAAACCACGTGTTATGCTTAGCTGCATTCATCTCGACAAGCCGTTTTAAAATTGAATGTTAGATTTAAAAAAAATTAAACTTGATCAGCCAGTTCTGATTTATCCGCTTAAAATTATTTTTATGTCCTAATCTGACTTAAGTTTAATGCGATTAATTTACTATTCTTATCGTTATCTATTTGTTTTAATAATGCTAAATGGTTTCGATCTTCATGACGACAACAGCCTCTGGTGGTAAATCGGTGAAAACAGATACTAGATCGATTTTAGCCCAACCGAACCAGTTGGTGGAGCTACCAGTCTCATAACAGTTTCTGGAGGACGCTTTTTCCATGGCGGCTGTGTTAAGTAGACTGTCCATACAGTAATATCGTCCAAGGTATGGCTTCAGACGGGACACAAACCTGACTTCCGATAAAACGCAGGAAATGTACTGTGACCATGCGGGAGCAGTCCAGGCTGCTAGTTTCTCAGATGACAATCAAAAGGAAGTCCAGATGGATTCTGAGCATGGTCCCAGCTTACTTCCTTATCAAGACGTTGCCAGTAGGATATGGACGCAGGATCTGGAACCAGATGAGGCCGCAACCCATAGCAATCTTTAGCTATTTAACGAGAGGTCTAAGAAGAGAGGACTCATCCTTCCCGTCCCGTAGAACTGAGCACGTTCCTTTTTTCACACGTTAAGGTCGGAAAAGGCTTACTCCGTCGGACTCCACGATCACAGTGGAAAACCATCGTGAAAACAAACCAAAAAACAAAACCCCAAAATATTTTTTAATGACCCAATCCACCTGAGCTCGGAAATGCGTACTAAAGGCTGGGGTGGGGATTTTGTAATTAATCGCTAGAAAGAGGGAGGAGCAGGAAGCTATAGAGCAGGGACATTTCCGCCATATTGGCTCCAGGTATGGGTTTTGGAGGGCATAACTACAAGGTGCACTGCATAAAAATGGAGGGAAAAACAACGGATGAGCGGATTTCTTAGGCTTAAAATAACGTTGTTTTCTCCAACAACAAAAATAGCGCGTTTTAGGTCTAAGAAATCACTCTTAACAGTATCGGTTTCAGTATGACGCCCTTCTGTTTCTCTCCGCAGTGCCCCTTGCAGCTAACCCATTAAGGCTCCAGCATAGAGTTATACACAATAATACTACGTCGTGTCACTGCTCTATAAAATGAAACAGTTGCACGCGTATTTTAATGAACTGACGAACATGTCACGTCATTCGTAGCAGTGTGGGGTGTATGGTGACAGGCGTGCTAGGTATATGTTAAATTTTACGTGGATTTTTAGCTGGATAACGATGGAGAAACATTCACTGGAAAATTCTGTTTTTTTTTTTATGTACGTGAGTAGAAATAAGTCGTAGTAATTCGTAGTACATTTTTTTTCAATTAACCTAGTACTTACTTTTCCAAACAGTGACTGCATACATTGAAGTGCATGCTGCAAAAAAAAAATTAAATAAATTTAGAAAGAAACAAAAAACAATTATACGGGACTACGTTTTAAAGCTAATGCAAATCGCTATATAATGCCTATGTTAACTCTAAGGGTAAATGAAAAATGAGCCAGTCACGGAAATTATATAAATGACAGCCTACATTAAGCTAGGCTACTTTTACACACATAAGTTTCATTTTAAGTACTTGAATCGGATTGTTACCAGCAAACCATCCTTCTCTAAATCCCACACCTCATTATCAATGCCCTCTGGGGTAAAGATGAAGCACTGAACAGAGTTTCAGTATTATTTTCTCAATATTTACCGATAAGCTAAGCAGATCATATTTAGCGCCACCATTTGTTGCTATACCCACTAGAGCTTCGCATCCATCATAGTCTTCGAGATCAGCTTCAATCTAGACAAAGAAAATCACTGTTAACGATTTGCTACCTTCGTAAATTAGTAGTATCATATTCTATACAATATTTTAATGTAATATAATCAATAGCAAACAATATGGATTCCAAAAACAGAAAGCAACGATACAAGCCCTAAATAACATTAATGAACATGTAACAAATGTTCTTAATGAAGGGAAATTTGTGGGACTACTGCTAATTAATTCACAAAAATCTTTCGACACTGTTTGCAGAAGCGTACTTATTAAGAAACTTTCTAACTTTGGTATTAGGAGAAAAATGCACAACATACTTCAAAATGTCCTTCAAATCGACTCAGCATAGTTAAAATTAATAATAAATATAGTCAGACTTGACAATCAAACGATGGAGTCCCGCAAGGGTCAGTACTTGGACCACTTCTTTTCCTTTTATACATTAATGATCTGGGTATGACTATAAACTTAGTACTGTTTCTGATGACATTTGTGATCTGGAAATGCATTTCAACTACAAAAATATGATAAAAAAGTTGCAAAAAGTTTAATGAGATTCAAGATTGGGGTTTAAACAGCGATGTGCATATTAGTGAAGACAAGACGGTGCAACCATATGCATCGATTGGAGATGAAATTACTTTGAAACTGTTTTTTGACCTTAATAGCATACAAAATTACTCGTATATTTACTCGTACATTTACTCGTATATTTACAACATTACTCGTATTAACCTCTGCAAAATAACTTGGAATACAAATCGACAATAATTGGAAGTTTGGTGAACATATACAGGGTGTTCGGAAATTGGTGTCAAATATTTTGAGGGTCCGCTGTGTGATCAAAGATAAGAAGAAAAAGTCCTATAAACATGGGTCCGGAAATGCACCAGTCTTTAGTTACAGCCCCCCCCCCCCAGGTTTGGGGTAAACAGTTCTTAAATACCTCGTAATGATTCACCTTTTCCATTCCAAACTCAGGATATGTGCCATATCATACCTGGTATTTCAGTACTTCATAATACAGTATTGGGTCGCACAACTTATCAGAGGGAGAGGTAATTTTCTTATGGGGGGGGGGATCAAACGTGGGGGAAGAGAGGAGTAACTGCTTTGGTCTTGTACTTTAATGAAACAAATTGTACATACCAGAAAAAACACATCGTATCACATTACTGTGTGATTGAAAACAATCGAGAAATGAAACATCATTAAGTAAACAGAAGATGGCTACTCAAAGTTTTACTGAGTATCATTGCATTTGCGGCTCTGCTGCAATTAACTGCAATACGCATCCGCAAAAGACCTCCTCTCCAGAACATTCTGTGACAAGCAACTCAAAAAGATAAATACGACGGAAAACAAACTAAACGTAAGCGTTTTATCATAGTAGGTGCTCAAAATGACCCCCCTCTGCCTCGATGCAGTTCCGAAGCCGCTGCGCCATGGACCGACGAACCCGTTCAAAGATTCCAGGGGTTGTGCGAATCTGGTTGCATCCATCCACAATCCTTTGGCGAAGTACATCAGCATTGGGAATTGGTGTACTGTACACGAGTGACTTTAAGTGTCCCCAAAGATAAAAGTCTAACGGGTTTAAGTCCGGAGATCTAGCAGGCCATGCTATTGGGCCTGCACGTCCAATCCATCTGTCAGGAAAGCTTCCATCAAGGTAATGTCGGGCCAAAAGGCTGAAGTGAGCAGGTGCACCATCGTGCATAAGCCACATTCGTGTCCTGACTGCCAGGGGAACGTCTTCCAGTAGTTGGGGCAAGTCATACTGGAGGAAATGGAGGTAGGTTTCTCCATTTAGGCGTCGAGGTAGAAAAAAAGGCCCTACCAAATGATCACCAACAATTCCAGCCCAAACGTTTAGACTAAATTGTTGTTGATGTCTAGATTGTTGTACCTCGTGCGGATTTGCATGGTCCCAAAGATGGTTGTTGTGATAGTTGAATATGCCATCACGTGTGAAGCCAGCCTCATCTGTAAACAGGATAGACGGCAGGAAATGAGCGTCTGCTCCACATTCATGATTCAGTCGCACACAGAACGCTCGTCGTGGTGGAAGGTCGGCCTCGCCAAGACCTTGGACACGTTGCAAATGGTAGGGGTATAGCAGGTTATGATGCAAAATGTCCCAAATCGTCGAATTACTGACACCCTCTCTGCGTGCAATGCGTCGTGTGCTATCCGATGGATTTTCTGCTATGTGCTGGAGAACTCTGTCTTCCAAGCCAACAGTTCGCACAGTTCTGGGTCTTCCAGCATCCGATGTCCGTCTCCCAAATGAGCCTGTTTCCCGTAAGCGCTGGTGGATACGACTGAACGTTCTAGCACATGGCAAATTCCTGTCTGGATACCTTTGAGCGTAGAGACGTCGTGCTTCCAATGCATTTCCATCTGCAAGACCATACATGTAGTGCATGTCTGCCAGTTCGATGTCTGGATACTCCATACTTAGGGAAGAGAACTACCGAACAGTAAACGTGAACAAAGGATCACAATGTCACCTTTAGATTTAAGTCATCAAGTGATTTAACAAACCCCAGTATTAACAAGAAGTCGTCTGTCAACCCCGAAATGTGGACTCTCCAAATGGTGTTCAAGGTCACCTTGTACAGATATGCGAATGTTCAATTTGAATTTGTGATTACAGTACTTTTTCGCATCACAAACGTTGTTGTTTTTGTCAATAAATGTTATTACATTCTGGAAGGGAGATCGTAACAGGGGGATAGCAACTAATGAATGGCAGAGCTTGCCCGCTGTAATGTAACTTTTAAGACTTCTAAGTTATTGTTTTTTAGAAGTTGGGTTTTCAAGGATTTTTGTCTTTAACACTTAAAACTACAAAGAATCTGAGGTGGAGATTTACCTCCAAATCAAAACCAAGTTTATGCGATGATTTTTGTGGAAGCTGGAGCGTTAGACAAAGGCAACAAACAAACAAACAAATAAGCAACCAAATTCAAATGTGTGGGTTGAGTACAGTAATGTTGTTCTCGCCGCTTCGGCCAATGAAACAAGTGATCATCCGAATTCTAAGGATTCCCCCACTTTTACGTTTTAAGCTTCTTTGCTTGAAGAGTAGAAAACAAACACATTAAATCCCTCACTTTTAATGGCGAGGATACCCGATTGATAATGTTTGGTGCTCTCCACAGAGATGTACGTACAGTAGTTGTTTTTTTTTTGGAGGGGGGGGGG
>JAHWFP010012430.1:35891-59753 GCA_023313725.1 Lithobius niger | reverse complement strand
ACAGGAAAAGATTGTTCGTGTTTCTTTCCTGTTTTGGCTTCAATTCAGGTAAACCTTACCTAAAACGTCGAACGAGTTCGTTTTTCGTTTTCTATTGGCTGTTTTGTCACTCGCGTTGAGTGTCTTGTTGCAAATTAAAGTCCGTTTGCAACGTCTAAATATAGATCAGGGCCATAGCTAGGATGGTTTTTTTTTCTGGTTATTTTTATGCCTCCTTTCTCAACTGTTAAATGTTAAGCATCCTAACTGACACTTTTACGCATCCTGCCTGACACTTTTACACCTCTTAACCGATGCCTTGTAACGACGGTTTTCTTTGACTTTCTCGTAGGTAGGATTCGGATGGGACTCTTAATACGATGTTTTACTAAGAATTTAGATTCGGTCATGGGACTAGATAAGAGGGGAGAAAATAACAATACTGCCCTTCGGTGATGCGCTGTTGCTTGTAGTTTGAAAATTTAATGGGACAACAATTCAAATCTTTGAATAAAAGTTTAAAAATATCTGTGGCTTAATTACACCCTCTTCACCATTGTTTGGAGGCACTCCTCTCTTCCACTCCACTAGCTACGGCTTGGCTTGAATGGGACAAATAAAATTCTGTGGCCAATTATACCCTCTTCCATTTTGTGGCACTCCTCCCTTCCCCTAGCTACGGCGTTGGTTTGGATGGCACATACAAAATTCTGTGGCCCAATTGCACACTCTACCACCTTGTTTGGAAGCACTCCTCCCTTCCCCTCCACTAACTACAGCCTTGGTTTGGATGGGACAAAAAAAAATGCTGTGCCCAAGCTACACCCTCTTCCATTTTATTTGGAGTCACTTCTCCCTTCCCCTAGCTACGGCTTTGGTTTGAATGTAACTCAAAAAAAAATCCTGTGGCCCAATTGCACCCTCTTCAATCTTGTTTGGAGGCACTCCTCCCTTCCCCATACACTAGCTGCAGCCTTCATTTGGAAGGGGAAAAAAATGCTGTGGCCCAGTTACATCTTCTTCCAAATTTGTTTTGAGTCACTCCTCCCTTCCCCTAGCCACGGCTTTGGTTTGGATGGCACACAAAAAAATTCTGTGGCCCAATTGCACCCTCTTCAATCTTGTTTGGAGGCACTCCTCCCTTCCCCGTACACTAGCTGCGGCCTTCATTTGGATGGGACAAAAAAAATGCTGTGGCCCAGTTACATCCTCTTCCAAATTTGTTTTGAGTCACTCCTCCCTTCCCCTAGCCACGGCTTTGGTTTGGATGGCACACAAAAAAATTTAATGCCCATTGCACCCTCTTCAATCTTGTTTTGAGGTGCTCCTCCCTTCCCCGTACACTAGCTGCGGCCTTCATTTGGAAGGGAAAAAAATGCTGTGGCCCAGTTACATCCTCTTCCAAATTTGTTTTGAGTCACTCCTCCCTTCCCCTAGCCACGGCTTTGGTTTGGATGGCACAAAAAAAAATCTGTGGCCCAATTGCACCCTCTTCAATCTTGTTTGGAGGCACTCCTCCCTTCCCCGTACACTAGCTGCGGCCTTCATTTGGATGGGACAAAAAAAATGCTGTGGCCCAGTTACATCCTCTTCCAAATTTGTTTTGAGTCACTCCTCCCTTCCCCTAGCCACGGCTTTGGTTTGGATGGCATACAAAAAAAATTTAATGCCCATTGCACCCTCTTCAATCTTGTTTGGAGGTGCTCCTCCGGCCCCCTCCAATAGCTACGGCATTGGTTAGGATGGGACAAAAATAAATTCTGTGGCCCAGTTACACCCTCTTCAACTTTGTACTTATACATATTCACTTTGTACTTATACTTACATACTATCACACTTGGACTTGTACATATTCTATCTCCCCTACTCCATGTTTGGATGGGACTAAAAAAAAAAACATGTGGTCCAGTTACATCCTCCTGGACCTTGTTTCGAGGGCACTTCCCCCTTTTCCGACTCTACCTATGGTATTGGTTTGTCGTGTTTAGTTGCGTACTGTTACTTACCAATTTAACATATCTTCGTAGTGTTTATTCTATACATTTCACTAATTTCAGTCCGTTCTTCGGCCTCGAGGTGATGTCGAGGACTTTTACGAACTTCGCGAGCGCTGTCTAACAGAAGGAAAGCTGTTCGAGGATCCTGATTTTCCAGCCAATGACTTTTCTGTTTACTTCAGTAAACCAGCTTCACCCCCCTTTGAGTGGAAGAGACCCCACGTAAGCATAAAATATAATATTTTTTTTTCTCTAGGTACATCATCCAGTTGTAAGAAGTTTTAAATGACGTATGGCCACTCCTGTATGAACACCCTACGTCCACCACCGTTTTCCCTGCTATTTTTTCAGTTGTTGTACATGTGGTAGCTATACCCCGAAGTTGTGTAGCGTTGCTGCGGTTATTATAGGTTAGGTTAGGTCAGTTGCCTTTCCCGAATTTCATCACGCAGGGTACGAATTCCATGCAGGAGACGAGTTTCAAAGCGATGTGACGAAGCGCTGCACTCGACTCGACTCGACTCGACTCGACTCCTCGACTCGACTCCTACACGCAACTCTGTGGCTCGACTGTTGAGATTGGTTAACAGTATGTCTGAAAACGAAAAGCGCGTACCGTACCACGTGAAATTTGCCTAAGGCGTACTGCACAATTCGGCTTACACCCAGCCACTGTGTTTAAAGAAATAAATGTACATAAAATAAAATAGAAATTTCAATGGGAAAAACGCCACTGGAAAAAACAAAATGTGAAACAATGGAAAAATTCGGTGGAGAGCCCTGTGGGTGTCATGCAATAGCAAGACTCCAGTTACGAACAATGAACCGTTTTGTCAAATGTACTGATAGGGGCGGCGCTACTGGGGGATTGGAGGATTCCCTACCCTTAGAACTACGGTTTACTTCTTCCCAATGGCGAATAAATTAGTTTAGGACGTCACGGAGAGTGAGGAATTGTTCCTGCAGCGAAATTCAACTGTGGACTACCAACTTCAAAATAAAGACCAATTTTTTAAGGGTTGAAAGTACGTTAAAAATAGCACCAATTTCACCCAAATTGTGAAGGAAAAACAGGCAAAAAAAATACAATTTAAGATGTTTTGTGTGCACGAAGCAGCACTAAACCCTCGCCCACCCCCGGGCTCAGGGGGGGGGGGGGGGGGGGGTAATGAAATAAACAGAAAGAAAGAAAAGAGGGATCGGTAGTTATATTCAAAACGGCCAAAAATACACAGACGGTTCGCTCATTCAATCAGCGTTTAGTAGCCAGGCAAAAATAATTGAGCGCACGGGTCGTTTTTGATGCACCGTTTGCAACATGGAGGGATAGGGGGGAGTTGTTTTATGGAAAAGCTAGAGAGCTGGGCTGAAAATTCTGATGCACCGTTTGCAATGTGGAGGTGGGGGAGGGGTGTTTTATGAAACAGCCAGGGTCGCTAGCCTGGAAATTCTGATGCACCGTTTGCAACGTATGGGGATGGGGTGGTTCATGAAACAGCCAGCGTAGTAGCTGGCCTGGAGATTCTAATTATACATATGTAGCCTGTATTATGCTGCGCGCGAGCGACGGACCACGAGCCCCTCTGTGGAAACCCTTGAACTTAAACCAATGTGGTGTAACACACTGACTCACACCAAAAACGAGGGGGAGGGGCAAACCACGATATACCGAGATATTACAGAATATTTAGCAGTTATTGTGGTCATCGTGGCTGAGCGGTGAGAGAGCTGGAGGTTTGTGGAACTGGTCGAACCCTTGGAAAGGGGACTTTGGCGAAGTCCTCGTCAGGAATGCCGGCAAGGGTAGCGTGAGAGGCTACCATGCTCCTTCAGCGGCTATGGGATGTATTAATTCTGGCTAATTCTGGGCAATCTTTCGGCCCCGATGATGATCGGAGGTTTCTCGGATCGACTTTCCGGGCTGGCACCTCCCTTTACCAAACTTCTTCTTCTCTAAAAAAAAAACCTGGTAATGTTCAAAATCGAGCCAGTTCAGCCATACAAGCATCAATTGTTTCGGCTGACATAAGGCTTGTCAAAATTTAAAGCTTTAACATAAAAAAAAAAAAATTACTAGAAAGTTTCAGATTTAAGCTTATTTTAATGGTATTTTATGTTTGGGAATAGTATGTCAGGTAGTATTCCAAATTTCGGGAAATTACCATGCAATTAAATTTTTCCCATCATTTTTTTGACTAGTCATCAGCTACTTTGACGTAATTTTAGTGAGTGTCTTGCTTTTATTTTTTATACATACATACCGGTATATATATTTCCGACTGTGCCTTTTGAGATTAATAAGCTACAAGTAGATTCAAATATAACATTTGAATAGGAACCCAGAACATTATCACAGTTTTGGAATGTCATGTTTCAGGTTGAAAGTGCTTTGGAGGAATAGTTGACTGATGACGTTTGACCACGCCCCGAAGGTTTAAAAATTTATTTTAGCATAAGCGTTTGATCATTGATTTTGCTTGTTTATTATCGAAAAACTGTACACTAAACAACAACAACAAAAAAAGCTTATCAAATAAGCACTACTGCTAGTAGAGTGTGGTCTTACATTACGACTGAATATTTTTTATAGGAACTATGTGACTCACCCCATCTGTTCATAGAAGGTTTCAGCAGATTTGATGTTTGTCAGGGAGAATTAGGTAAGAACTTTTTTTTTTGTCGTATTCTAGTAATTTCATATGTTGTGGTAAAAAAGCCTCCTCGTTCTTAGCACATTTGTTGCTCTCCTCTATATTGTCGTTTCTATCAGTGGCGTTCACATGGTGTGCATATCGCGAAATACCCTTTTCGTAAAAAAAAAATAGCGTTTTTCTGCCGACATTTGCTGGTGCGGCAGTGCCTGAGAAACGGCCTAAAGGCCTAATAAAGTTTTAAAAGGCCAAAATAGGGCTAAAGAGGCAAAAAAGGGGCAGAAAAGGGTAAAAATGGAGACCAAAAAAAACTTCTACAAAAAATGTGTACAGTAAAACTTACTGTGCCCTTTTATTATAAGTTGCCCCTGTCCTCACTGGGATCTGTGTGTACACTACTGGTTTTTATTGTGGCCAAAGCCTAAAAAGTAATAAGTAACCGAAAATAAAAAGTGATGCATGTTATGCCTTTGTGAGAGTACTTTGCCAGCTAGGAGGCTTTTTTTTACACCTACTTCTAAACAAATTTAAATTTAAATAACTAATCATATTTAAATGTCAGTTTTCCGATTACACAGTGAACATGATGCACGTCAATGTTCAGTTACGAAGACTAAACATCCACAAAAATGATTTGTAGCATGGGTAATACAACACTGGTAAAGTTGATGAACAGTACACTAGCTTTCGAATGTTTTCGAAATAAATGTTGGTTCTAGGATCTACGAGTGCTTTCCGAATGCTTTCGAGTTCCTCTGAATGCTTCCGAATCAGTGGGCAAGAGGCACGTCTACAAACGGTACAGTGTGGCATTTCTCGATTGAGTGCCAGTTAAACGTGGGGCATTGCAGGTAATCTTAGTAAACTTTTCAGACGCAACACTACTTTTTTTTTGCAATCTTGGGAACAAAGCCGAACGAGTTGGTCTGCAACGTTAGGATCTTGAAGAAGGCCGCACGTTTCTCTTATTAGTTAGTATCGTCTGCCAGGCGTTGGGGATTTAATTCACAAGGGGTACACAGTACTTACAAGGCTTTCTACGGTTATACAGGCTTGGCAATAGAAATTCGACGTGTCATCCGCTTAGCCTCCGATTCTGCCACCAGTCGCGCTTCGAACACCCCACAAACAAAACTGCTCTAGCATGTGAACTGAATTGTGAAAGGTACTAGTGACGGTGTGATACGTGAATTTGAAACTAAAAACATTGCACTTAAACTAAATTATTATAGTTTAACAACAAGCTTCATGCTACGTACCTCTTTGTACACTTGACGACAAAACAGAGACCCTGGAGGTTTAATTTCATGACTTATAAACAGAAGAACCCAGGTACGTGTATATATTGTACCGTATATTGCGCCACGGTATTTCAATTCTCATTAAAAATGTGTTAAACGATCCTTTGAGGTAGCAATAAATCGTCCGAAGATTTCAAAGACAATCATTATTACCGTAAAATAATGTTCGTTACTTACTTAATTCTTTTATTGAGCCTAAGGAGGCCTACATACCATCTGCTCACTTACTTAACTAGAACTTAACCTAACAACCTAAATTACTCTCCTAAGCCAAAAGCCAAAACATCACTCCCAACCTCCTAAACACCCATATACAAGTCCCACAACACCAGATTACATGGGACTGCTTGCGATGCACACTCAGGGAGCGAAAAAGAAGAGAGAACGAGGGTGGGGAAACCTGGGTGGGGAGAACCAGGGTGGGGTGCAGCTGCAACACCGGGAAATCTTATACTGTTGGCCGTCCCGCTAACACTACTCAATGTTATGAGGTGGACGCTTTCAGCACGCTTCGCGGCAGTTTTTGACAGCCTTGGACGACGCGACTCGCATGCTACCTGAAAGCAAGCGTTAAGCCTTTCTACATATAAGAACTGTGGTAATTACTATGTCGAAGTGAACTTATGTCGCATTTAGCTATGTCGACTTGAGAGAGGATTGAATACACGGAGTCATCTTAATGTGACATCGCGTACATGGTAGTCTCTTGCGTTGCTTTACGAGAGTAGGTAAGCTGAAAATCTCTGCATGCGCAAACGTCCAACGTACACAAATTTTAGGGCTTTGCGCCAAAATTTTCTTCCTCTCGTGACGTTTGTGCGCCTTTTTTCTTTTTCCTACCAAGCTAGAGTGGGATAAAGCGATGTAGCATTAACACGATTAAGAAAAATGTTGGTCTTAATATGTCTTAATGCTTTTACGTCAATGTAAGAAAGTCGTTTTAGCTAAGATGACGTACAGGCGAACTTAGAAGGGTACACAGAGCTCTTAATAGTGACTTAACTCTACATCGCATTAAAATAACGTCTACGTTAACTTACAGCGAAGTAAGTTAGGACCATGTACCCTCACTGATTGTTTGATATTGGTAGGTAACTTATGTAAGTTAATGTTTATTATTGTAGTGGGGTAGCTTACCCATGTTGTTTGTAGCTCCCTGAATAAATTAAGTGCAAGTGGAATGCTTCTTCAATCTGCACTCCTTACGTAAATGAATTCTATAAAAGTAAGAGGAATCAAACACTGGTTAATACTTTTGGAGATGCTGACAGACGAATCCATAAAGAAGTCTTGAAGTAACGGGTGAATTTTTCAATGTCCGTCGAGCAGTAGGTTACCCAGTGTTGCATTTTTCGTCTGTGACATCTTCTGTATGTTTAAAAGATATCAAGTTTCTTTTTAGGTCAACCATGGTAAAACCCTCCTCTATTCCCATGGGTCAACGGTGCAAATTTGGCATCATCTACTTTTTCGTATTGAAACAAACGCATGTTGGAGAGGGCCTTTGTACTCTCAGCCCTATACCTTAAATCTGTCCTTAGGAATGCACAGCAGATATATGCACAATAATTCCAAAATTTATTACTGGAGTATCTAGCATAAGGGAAGTAGAGATGTGGTCCGAATTTATTTCGCTTTTAGGAAGATGCTGCACTATCAGATAGTGCAGTAGGGATGGTGGCACAGGGATCATTGTTTATGCAGAAGCAAAGGTTGCCATCGTACACATGAAAACGCGTTGTTTTCTAGCCATTATAACACTCTTCCTTGGCTCTGTTAATTACCATACCCATTTTTGATAGTTCTGAGACAAACCATTTGCATTTGTGTAGCCAAACAGATGAACACACTGAAAAAAAAATCGTTGTTTTGATTGGTTGCATCTTTGGTTCACTTTTCTGTCACTCAGGTGATTGTTGGATGTTGGCCGCCTTAGCCAATTTAACATCCAGGACAACACTCTTTCATAAAGTCGTACCTCATGACCAAAACTTCACTTCAGCTTATGCAGGGATCTTCCATTTCAGGTAAGAGAATAAACTAAGACTCTTTATATATTAATTTTATTATATATTAATATAGGTTTGTTGAAAATGCAACCGGAATGGCAAGGACCTGGTGGTCACTGACTGCCATCCGATGTTAAGACTAAGAAAAAAATTCATATATTACAAAAGTTAACCAGTTTAAAAGTTTAAAACGTAGACGACGGCTCGGCTGCAGATGAAGAGTTGATGGTATTGGGTTGGGGGGTCACGAATACCTTACCACCAAGGTTAGACCGACCAGGGACACAATTGTCCCCGATGGCATCGCCAAACGTGAGGGACAAGTGAGGGGAAAAGCCGGGTATCATAGTCAACGTTTACACAGTTATTACACAATTAGAGAAGTTAACCACCGCCTAGAGCCTGGTCAATCTGAGACCCATTTAGGCATGAATGGTCGATAGAGATTAGGTAGAGCGTGTGGGTGAGTGAGTAATTTGAGCTGAATTCCGGAAACTGCAACCTAATTGGTGTATTGCTGTAGTTGTGATTGCAAGGTAAGACAACTTGATTTATGTGCAGCATACCTAGTGGCAAATAAAAATGTATGCTGAAATTGTCTAACGTCTTAAAAAAATTACCCTCTGGCTGAAGGATCATGGTGGCCATTAAGTCAAAACGAAAACGAAGATATGAAATGACCGAATACACCTTTAGTGGAATTATATCGCCATTCTGCCTTATCTTTCCAACATAAGGATTGGAAAGATAAGGCAGAATGACGATATAATTCCACTAAATTATAGCTTGAAGCTATGATTGTTTACCCATTTCCCGTTATATTTTGAACATGACGAGTCTGTTACAGCAACTACACGTTAATTTTACTATTTTTGAAAACGATCAAAACGAAAAGGTCGGAAAATTAAAAGTTGATTACGTTACATTGGATACTACAGATCAACTGAATTTTTATTGGTAGGTACACAAGCCGGTACTTTATTACTTTCACTATGCCACTAAGCCATGACATTTCCTTAGTGGTGCCGTGGTTATCTCATCTGGAATACAATGAATGGACCTGGGTTCGAATCCCAGTCAGGGAAGAAGGAGTTAAATAAAGCCAAAAGCAGTGTTAGCAGATTGGGGGTTTTACCTCCAAATCTACTAGAGGTTTTGATTGCCGTTGGGGGTGAAAACGGGGATGGAAAATATTTGGGGAGGGGGGGGGGAGAAGACGTGGATGAAAAAAATTGGGGGTAGTTCTAGGGTGCCAGAATTTATTGATTGTATTTCCGTGTTGTTTTTTTTTTTTAATTAATTTCATTGAGCCTTAAGTCTGCCGAAGCAACTGAATGCTTGTATGGCTGTTACTCTGTTAACATTCATTAGCCATTACTCTAAGCTAAGAAGAAATTTTTGAGTTAAGTACTGTTACCCAGAGAAGAAAACATTGTTTAAAACTTGTAAGACCAAAACTCATACTTCATTGTGGGTAAAATAAAATATGCCGTTAGTCATTTCGGCGTGGAATTCCTTATCTAATTAAGTAACCTCTGCATCCTTCATTAAGAGACACCTACAATCAAGTACGTCTCCTTTCTGAGGAGACCTGTGTTTCCACGATTTCAAACTAACTGTTTGATGGCTCTGAGTTTGGTTCCGGTGAAAGACTGGATATTAGTGACTTCGGCCCTTTCCAGCTTTTGTTGTTGTAATAGTAAACCAACATTATTATTATTATTTATAATCAAGCGGCCGAAGACAGGAACAATTACGTATTTTTTTTTTTTCGCAATGCTGCACGCACAATACATGGACTGTGAATTAAATGTAGAATTCAAAAATGCCAAGCAAAAGTAAAATATTGAAACCAAGCAAAATAAGGGAACGAAAGCGATCCGAGCCCTGCGAATGCAAGAGAGCATGTAAAACAATGAGCATGGTATTGAAACAGTTTTAATTTCCCTTTGCATATAGGATAATCCCACGTCGTAAAACACGGGCTTTGGCTAGATGTTTGTTGTCTGACGCACTGCCTGCTGGTGTCTGGTTTCACGTGCACCCGTTGGCTTTTTTTTTATTTAACCCATTTCGAATTTTGGTACTTTTTCCACTTCAGTCAGGGCAGACTTATTTTTTTCTTTCTTTCTCACATTAGTGTTTTCTACCGTAACGCCAACACTAATTTTATCATTTCTGCATTTAACAAACCAGTTAATCAATAAAAGGTCAAATACGTCAATTTATGCTTGCAAATAATAAACCTTTTAAAACAAACAAACAAAAAAACAAAACATAATTGAAATCATAGTACGTAGCTATCTTTTTAATATTACGAAAGAATTCGAAGTTTTCATTTGGTAGCATTTCTTGTCACCAGATGTCGTTGTCAGGCAACAGTCTTGAACGTATAACGAACTTATATTTTTGACTTTTTGGTGATAAGGTTTGTCCTTTTGAGAAAAATAATAAAAACACTCATACTGAGTCACTTGGATTTAGACAGTTGCTTAACAGCGGCATCTAGTAGCAGGAAATGGTACCAAAAATGAAAACATTAATTATTTCTTAATATTGTATAAAATGCTATGTTTTCAATTTTTTAATACTTATGAGCGTTTAAAAAGGATCAGTGCATATGGAATGACGTCATGCTAACACATCGCCATATACTAACATGGCAAAAGTTAATATGACAATATGAGTTAATATGAGCTGGATCCACGGCACCCGGGCCTGGTCACTCAAGGGGCCGCACGACCTGAAATTTTTTCCCCCCTATTTTTGAGTTATGATAGAGTAACGTGCTTGATTTGTGCGTATTGGGAATGTGTTTATACTCCCAACAAACAACAACTCCAATCCAACGGCAACCAGCACAGAGGTGTAAGCCTGCCAGACTATGTTAGGCAAAGAAGCCATCGAACGTAAGTAGCCCGAGTTAAAGTTATTAACCAACTCGTTAATAAGCACAATTGTGGGCCCGGAGAATATTATAACGTCGTGTGGTTTTTTTTTATTTCAGACGGGGCGCCGCCCGCCCGCGGGGGTAACTAGTCCCAGACCCAAAATTTAATGTGGGACATGCGTGAGTTATAATTCATAGTTCACTACTTTATCCAAGGACATAATTTCACAACTTACTAGTCTCGTGAAAAACTGGAACCGATCACTATAACCAGACCAGACCATCAGTTATCGTATACTTATTATCGTGACATACAAGTTAGTATGGATCACTTTATCCGTTAAACTGGTGACTGCAACAATTTCTGTCTGTTAACTACCGTAAAAAAAAAAAATTACCAGCCTTGTTTTTCTCTGACAGAAGTATAGGCATTCTTAGGGGACTGTTACACTTGATGGTTATAGTCATCAGCTGTACCCCGCTGTAGCATTGCACTGACAAAAGTAGATATTCACTTAAGAGGTAAGTTAGTTGCATATGGAATGCTGTCCCTAGTAGGTTGTAGGTCTCCAAAGTTTGCGAAAATTGGTTCACTCACTCTGTGGAAAATCTAGTGCTCATGTACTACACTCCCCTCTCTCTTCGATTTATTTTATATATGTTATTTTCTTGTGCATTTGACTTGCATTCTTGGAGTGTGCATTTTTATAGTGATTTTTTTTGATTTGTGTAAATTAAATTTATTGTGCATTGTTTGTTGTTTTCATGTTTTTTTCTCTCGGTTTGTTCGTTTGTCCTTTGGTTCTTAAAAAGACTGTTCATATCTCAAAGTTCTCGGAAAACGCATTATCCGTGAAAGCCATTTATTCATTCATATACGTAACATTCCCCGTATTTTATTTATTTACTCGTTTTAGGTTTTGGCAGTACGGAAGATGGGTGGATGTGGTAGTGGATGACCGACTGCCAACCAGATACGGCGAACTCATCTTCCTTAAATCAAGCAGCAAAAACGAATTCTGGAGTGCCCTTCTGGAAAAAGCTTATGCCAAGTAATTTGAAATTTGTTAATTTTGGATTTGGAGAATTTCCAGGAAATTTTTCCATTCGTCTGCTTACCGAATCATGATTACGAATTAAATTTTGAGAACGGTTTTGCAACACTGTCACAACTTTTTACACTATTACATTATTCTTAAGCCCAAGCGCTGTAATAAGCTGCACAATTTTGGGGCCTTCCATTGGCAAAATGTTCTGCTGTGCATGTTTGTTAGTAACAAAAACAGACACATGCTACATGATTAGTACATGCGAACCTATTAAAAAGAAGCGTTCATAAAGAATCTGTGGATGGTGAAGTTCAATTTAGCAAGACGTTCAAGCGAGGGGAACTGATAATATGGACGGCAGCCTGTTGGGTTTCCATTTAGTTGTTGAAAATGTAGGCCTTGTTTTACTGAAGACGACAAGTAAACATCCTCCTCAGCTGCATCCTTTTAATTTACTTACTAGCAGAGTCGCTCGCTTCGCTCGCTCATTCCGCCGCGTCGCGCTGCGCTCGAGGAGATTTCCTGTTGCTGCTCATATGGTGCTGACAGGCACTCTCAGCAAAAATTATCAAACAAATGTTCAACTAAGTGATTCGAATAATGTGCGCGTTTTTCTTAGTGCACACTTCATAATACAAATGATAAACAAAACTAAAAATGGTCAAATAAGTTCAATTTAGCAATAGTGTTTCACGTGTTTTCTTTTATCCAACGTAGAAAGTCGGTCATTTCCACTACTGAATAATATTTATCCTACAACATACTAAAAGTGATTAAGAAAAAGTGTTGTTTCTCATGACAAACGCTAATTTTCGTTCGCTTCGCTCACTCAATCAGCGTAACCTCAGAAACGTGACCTCCACCACAGCCGACCACCATGAACCACACATCAACAGAACACGCCACGGTTTTTAGTTTAAATAAAACTAAAAATGGTCAAATGATGTCATTCCAGAGTTGTAATGTTAGCATTCTGTATCTAGTGTATATCTGTTAAAACTTTTCTGCTGGGGCCAATGACCTTTTATCCAACGTAGAAAGCCGATAATTTTCTCTATGAATAAGTATTTAGCTTATAGCCTAAATGTATTTCTAAATGTATTTAGAAAAAAGTGCAGTTTCCAAACACGAACGCTGATTTCGTTCGCTTCGCTCACTCAATCAGAGCAAACATTTCCTCAGAATCAATGTAACCACTAAGAACCACACATCTTTTTTTAAGAATTTTTTCTTTACGTCTGGAATAAAAGCAAACAAACGCACCACAATAAATCTTAACTTGCATTTAACAGCTTTGTGTTAATACAACACGTCGTAGAATTATCCTGTTGTTTCACTAATAATGAAATAATAATAAATAAATAATAAATACAACTTTATTTCAATTGCAAATGGTCAAGCAAGGTTCGGGTATCACTGACAGCCTGCCAAAGCTAAGAAAAAATAATGAGGGAAAATTTACCAGGAGTTTAATACCAGGAAGAGAAACTATTAAAAAACAAGTGCTAGCCAAAAGAAGGGCACGTCATTGACTAAAAAAGACATGTGGGATTGTAAGTATCATGTCAAGTTTAAGGGTTGAACCGCTGCATGAATTTGTCGAGATTTATGCTGATTAAGCTCTTCCGCTTCCGGAAATCCTCTACAGAACAAGACGTCACCACCTCTTCGGGAAGAGAATTCCAGACACCAATCACCCTCACGGAAAAAATGTTTCGATGGCAATCCAGGTGACACGCCTGCATTGTAAGTTTCAGAGAATGTCTTCTGGTACTAGTTACAATAGAAAAAGTCGAAAAATGGGAGGTCAACACCCAATATCCATGATCAATTTGGAAAGTGAGGATCAGATCGGATTTCAATCTCCGAGACTAAGTCCAAACAGGCAACTTATTCAGAGACCAAACAAACAAAGTTCGAGTGAGTCAAGCTTTAACAATTTCCGGCGTTAACATTATGTCAGGTCACGAAGGCCTTGAAGGGGTTTAGTGTAATGTCTCTGAACCGCTTCGATCAAGTCAATGTCGCGAAGCAAATAAGGGGACCAAACATGCCGGCATACTCTAGAATAGGTCTAACAAACACCTTAAAGGCCCATACCTTGATGTCCAAACTGCTAGCTACAATAAATAAACTATAGGAACAGCCGAAGCTCAGTTTTGGTAGTACTGCAAGGGTTCAGTGCAATTAGCTGAAAAAATACCCAGACCCGAACATTGATAATAACTAATATTCCTCTTTGGGATATGTTGGGATATGGACGCCATCTTGAAAATCGAACCACTTGGAAAATAATATGGTAGCCCTTAAAGGTGCATTCCTCCCGGTTGGCTTTCCTGTACGGCTCAGCTTCGCAACATTACTTCAGACGCGAGTAAATGTTGAGAAGACAGTCATTTTCCTGTTTTTCTGCTCGTGAGAAACGGTTTTGCTGCATTCACTCTAACCTATGTAAATGTTGCAAAAGCTATTTCGAGCAGGATACCTGAATATAGTGAGAAGGTATGGCCTTTTAAACTGGTAGACCCGGACATACCTTCGCAGTATGTTCGAGCACCACTGAAGCTATAGATCGATCAATTTTGACCGACATTTTTCAGTAATGTACGTAGAATTACATGCTTAAAATCGCCAAACCTTATTCCACCGGAAGTTAGTTAAAAAAAAAGAAAAAAGATGGCGACCGAAAAGGTTTTCCAAAAGAGGTTTTTATTCCTGTAACTTCTAAGCCGTTCATCTGATTAACACGCAATCTTACCAAATAATGTGCAGAAATACATTTTCTAAAGGTCCTATTTATATTTAATGCAAACTTAAGCCTTTTGACTGAAATTCGTCCTTTATTGGATTATATCTTCCTACATAGGATTCTCGCCTACAAATGTAACTATAGGGCACCCCCCCCCTTCCCGGGTATATTACCGCTTTTATAGAGCGATCTTGTGATCTCACATTTGCATTAAAACAATGTGATTTCCCATTAGCAGTCGCCCAAGCTTTCATTAGATTTAGTTGGATCAAGGGTTAAGAGGCAAAGATGCCTAGATCCCGTTTGCGTGAAAATATTGTGACGTCATCAGTATTGGGCCTCTTTGTTGAACAGTTCGAATATAGGCAATTTCGTATGACAGAAACTGCGGACACACAAACAAACAAACAAACAAACAAACAAATATTACGATCTTAGTGATATAGATTCGACTCAGATGAAGATGAGACACGCTTTCTAACAAACGCAATATACATGCTTTACTAATTAGGGTAGTGCCACTGCTTGTCTATGCAATAGCAGCCATTTTTTGCTTTGTATTAATGCTGTTTCTCGACTAGGAACTGCTGCTATACTATGATGTACAAAGAGATCTAATAATTTATACGAAAGTTAGAAATGTGTTTGACTATAATGGCTGGGAGAACTCAAGCTGTTTGTCTGATTTTGTTAAATTACACAATATTGTTCGGCAGTGTTATTGCGTTCTAGCTGCAAGGCCTTTTTATAACATCTGTCGGAAAAGCACTTCGCCACCTTTCATCAAAGCTTATTAGGTTTCATCTTGTATTTTGTTTTATTATTATTAAAGACTATTCAAATTTTTTTTGTCATAACTACCAAAGCAACAGTTTAAATGGAATGTCAGCATTACAAGCAGAAAACATGGTAATAGCTTGGTTCCTATCTATATTAAGGCATTACCCTGTTGGAAAAAGCACATCTCAACCTTTCAGTTAAGCCTAATAACACCCGTTTACTCCAATTATAACTACCCTAGCAGCAGTTTAAATTCAAACTCGGTGTGAATACAAACAGAAAAAACTGTGCAAAAAATATATATATATAAACAGCGATACCCTGGGTTCTAATTACAGTACAGCATTTTAATTATTTTTGTTAGAAAACGCACATGTTCACCTTTCATTTGACATAATTTCGTAGCCCCACGAGGATTCTTTGCGCCATGAACAGATTGGCTCGGCTTTATTTAAAGTCTTTCTTCTTGCCACCTACAAAGGTAAAAAAAAACACGTTTAGTGCAGCAGGTTTTTAGTTGTGTGTTGTCCTCTACTCGCTTGTTTGTTTCCGAGTTATTAACCAAATTTCCATCGCTGTTTGAGTTCTGTTTGTGTGTGTGGGGGGGGGGGGGGGGTCCTAGCACTTCAGTTTTCCTACTGAGTAAAAAAAAATCTCAGTAGTGTTAAAAAATTCCAATTACAACTCATTATGTTACACAATCGCATTGGCGTCAGCTGGCTAATAAACTTTGAACAAAAAAAAAAACTCTTTATTTCGTAAAAATTAATAAACAGCTATTATGGAATTAAAACAGCTCTTTAAGCGACAACTGGAAAACTGTTTACGCTGTGATGTTGTCCAACACAAACAAGTAATGTAAAATGTAATTTTGTTTTAATAAATTTTAAACCATCTACAGGTTACATGGATCCTACGAAGCTTTGGAACTTGGTGCAACATCGGAAGGCATGGTGGACTTTACTGGCGGCTTCACGGAGATCTTCGTGTTGAAAGAAGCCCCTCCCAATTTATTCAAGATTATGCTACAAGCACACGAACGCTCATCTCTAATGGGATGCTCTATAACGGTAGGTGCTGAACAAATGCATTATATTTTTCAGGCTGCTGACATCGAAGTTCATTTTTTTAACGGAGGGGGAGATTTCGTAGAGCCGAAATAATTCTAACTCTTAGTTTGGTCTTATTAACAAATGGGTTATTAATCAAACTTTATATGAACATTTCTCTAAGTGCTTTACACTGTTGGTTTGGCAGGTAGTAAAACTAATAAACGCCACTGGTGATGCTTTTTTTTTTTAATAATGACCGAGTCAATCATAATTTGGTGTGTTGAAACTTTGAGGTCGTCGTAGTTACAAGATCCCAAACATGCCTTAAACCGCCTTCCCACAACAACTGGCTTTTCGAGTATGCAAGGCTTCTTCATATGTTACAAGGCTTGGCAATAGAAACTCGACGCGTCATCCACTCAGCCTCCAATTCTGCCACCAGTTGCGCTGCGAACATGCCACAAAAGAACTGCTCTAGCACGTGGACTGAACTGCGAAAGGTACTCGTGATGCGTGATACGCGTATTTTAACCATAAAACACTGCATTGACACTAAGGGCTCGAACGCACTAGGCGACCTGGCCGCGCGGGAGTGCGGCCAGGTCGCTGCAGCCAATGAGAATGCTTACCGTTTATGTAAAACCACGAACTAATCATTTTCAGTGGCTGCAGCCACTTGGCCGTGCGGCCAGGTCGCTGCAGCCAATGAGAACGCTTACCGTTTATGTAAAACCACGCACTTATCATTTTCATTGGCTGAAGCCACTTGGCCGCGCGGCCAGGTCGCCTAGTGCATTCGAGCCCTAAATTATTAATAGTTTAACAACAATGGTTTCATGCTACGTACCTCTTTGTCCACTCGACATCAAAACAAAGACTGCGGAGATTTCATTCCAATAATTTTTCAACCAGAAGAAGACCCAAAGCACCTTGGTTCTTCTTCTGTTGAAATTCATGAAATTGTGTAGGGTATTATATCGTATATTGCACTACGTTATTTTCTATTCTCTTTAAAAATGTATTAAACGATCTTTTGACGTAGCAATAAATCGTCCGAAGACTTCAAGGATGGACAACGTTACGGTGCCGTAAAATAATGTTCGTTTAGTGCTGCAACACCGGGAAATCCAACACCGGGAGTAATAATATACTCAATCAGGTTCTTGAGCGTCCCGCTAACACTAATCAATGCTATGATGTGGCGTAGTTCGTACTTTGTTACTCGTGCTTTCAGCTGCCTCGATGCAGTTTTTGACGGTCTTGGACACTGCAGCTCGCATGCTACGTGAAACCGAGCGTTAAGACTTTCCATATATAAGGAAGCTGTGCAGTATGACCCTGATTCGCGAGCATTGCGTAAGCCATACGTTTGGTAAAAACTGTTATTAATAATAATAATAATCTATATAACTAAGATCGTAATATTTGTTTGTTTGTGTGTGTGTCGCCAGACACCGAGATTCCCACTGCTAACTATTGAAGTTGTATACTGCTAACCATTGCATTGTCCGTATAAGTAATGATTCGAACTCGCTTTTCAACAAAGAGGCACAGTGCTGATGACGTCATGTTTTTTCTCAATCACAATATTTTCATTCAAAAGGGGTCTAAGCCTCAATGTCTCGTAACCCTGGACCTAACTAAATCTAATTAAAGCTTGCACCACTGCAAACGGGAAATCACATGTATGTGAGTGTGTGAGTGTCTGCAGTGTGAATGTAGATAATCTGTATTCTATTGATATCCGTAGTGGGAATCTCGATAATCTTTTTTCCGTTGAAATCTGTATTGGGGATCTAGGCCTCTGTCTCTTAATCCTGGATCTAACTAAATCTAATGAAAGCTTCGGCGACTGCTAAAGGGAAAACACAGTATTGTCATGCAAACGGTAAATTACAACAATGCTCTACAAAACTGGCCATATACAGAGGAAAAGGGGGTGTCCTATAGTAATAATAATAATAATAATAATAATAATAATAATAATAATAATGAGTAAAATCCATGTGTGATGGAGGCAAACTAAGCCTTTCCGCCTACTAGAATTGTAATTTGGGGCAATTGTCTCTAATCAGCTATAAGAATAAAGAATCAAGAGACTCATTGCCATAAAAAAATGACAGCATTTAGCCCTTGCTTTCAACACGTGAAGGAACACACGAACAAATTTATTTTTACACAACAAACAATCCACGTGCATCTTTAATAATTATTAAGTGTTAAGTTGGTTCGTCCACGTGCACCAGGGAACAAGCAGTAAAGTTAAGCCTAATGACACCACAGGTTCTTTTTTCCTATATATCGACTCTTTTCAAACACTGATTTTGAACCGCTAGATGGGCACCATCTAGTGGCAGTGATATCCTTAACCTTGACCGCTTGCTCCCTGGTGGACGTGGACACACCAACTTTACATTCAAAAATTAAGGAGGCACGTGGCTTGTTTGTTGTGTAAAAAGAAATTTTCTTTGTGCATTCCTTCGCTTGTTGAAATCAAGTGCTACATAGAACTAAATAATGGTAGACGGCGCTAGAAGTTTCAACCTGTCATCCAGTGAATGGGCACCTTCAAGGTGGTAGCAGGTAGTAGCATTTTGTTACAACATTCACCTTCGTATGGGAATGGTTGAGTTAACCTCCTTCATTCTTGGATTCAATTTCGCAAACTTGTGATGTACCATTTGGCCACTGCAACACGTTAAATATACAACACGCATTATGACCATACTTTTCTCGTTTTCATTGTTTCAAAGGCGTTCGCTAGTATAGGTTATAGGCATACTTTTGCAACAATGGGATCTGATAAGTCGCTTCGTTACACTTTTTCTTGAACGGCATCCAAAGACTGTAAGAGCGTCCGAGGGTGAATCCCGAGGATGTTTCTTTCGGTCCGAGGATACCGTCCAAGAAAAAGTGTGACAAAACGACTTATGACCGTACTTTTTCCTTTTTCATTGTTGTAAAGTCGGCTGCTAAAATCCCGTATCAGCCCAGCTGCAACAATGCTTTCCATGTTGCTAACGCATTCTTCAAAAGTGGCCGGATAAGTGGGTAGGATAAGTGGGCCGGCCCACTTTTAAACTTTAAATGTTTAGTACCCGGTTCAAACAAGTGGTCTAAAATAAACACTTTTTGACACACCTAAAAAACGTTTTTAAACACTTTACTTGACACACATGCAACAGCGATTTACTAACAGGATTGACTAAAAAGAGAAACACTTTTATTTTACAGCACGTACTTTATTTTAATTAAAAAGAATCGGTCCAGTCAATGAAATATCCACTGGGACTTGCTCTCCGTCAGGACCAGAAGGCCAATTACGTTCATTTGCCCGCGCCTTATAAATATTTAACGCCCAAGATGTTGAACGTTTCGAATTAAAGCACTGCCTTGAATTTTGAAGTGACACAGTTCATCAAAAATCACTTGGGTAAATCTGTTACTTATTTGAGGCTTGACGTCGTTAGCCTCTTCGTCGTACAGGCTTACCTGGCTAAACCATTCATTGTCCTCGTCAGAGAAAAGTTTAGAAATTCTCATATCTGTCGGGCAAAATTTAGCGGACATTGTGATAAACGCAGTTTGGAATTCACACAATGAACAAGCACACACACTAAACACTCGCGCTGTGCCAACATGCATCTCTTGGGAAGACACATTGTTATAAAACCGCCGTGAAATGGAGAATTTGAGCTGATCTAAAAGTGCTATACGTTGAACGAAAAGTACGATCATAAGAAACTTATAGCCACAACAATGGCCACATATTCCTCGGACTGAAAGAAACATCCTCGGCCTACGGCGTCGGACGATCTTTCAGTCCTTGGAATCTGTCAAAGAAAAAGTGGGCCAAAAACCACTTATCAGCAGACCATAGTTGCAAAAGTACGGCTATAACGATTACTTATCAGACCCCATTCGTTGCAAAATATGGCTATTCATGGCCATACTTAATTTTCTTAGTCTGCATGCTGTCTTTGACCTTCGTTGTTCGATGGCGGTGTTAATTGTTGCATCGGTATGGGGTGTGTCACGTTTTGGTTTGCGTTTATTGTTGTGTGTTCGGTTTAGGTATCGTCAACAATTGTTGGGTGCTTGGTTATTGTTTCGTGTTTTTCTGTGTAAAATGCTGGTAGTAAGATGCACCCAGATTTGGGTGTCTCGATTTTGTGCAATGATTTCGACGATGAATATCTTAGCCAAGTAAGCTCGGACCCCTTAAATGTTAGAACGTGAAGGAAGAACAAGTCAACTGATTTGGAAAGGTCAGTGCTGATGAACTATGGCAACTTCAAAAGCCCAGATAGTGTTAGTAGTAGAATAACTCTTTCGGAATACTATTGTTGGCAAAAATTAAACCTTCGAAAGTTGCTGGTGTAGGAACTGTAAAAAAAAAGCAATTTCACCCATTTTCCGAGTGTGAGAAGGCTATCATATGTAATAGTTAGGGAGAAAGGTGAAAAAATCATGCCTTTTGTCATAAAAGCATGAAAATTGGCAGAAATCCTGCTTGTTATCTATTAATAAAACCTAGGGATGGGGCTACTGGAAATTAGGTCCAGGGTAGCGGTGACGCCATTTTTCAAAATGGTGGACTAAAATCGCAGCCGACACACCAAAAACGAGACATAAAATTCAGGCACAAAGCATATCGCCCTTAATTTCACTTCTAACGGTTCACACATTTCAATGTAAACGTCACAAAGGGTCCATATGATGATTTACTACATACATATATTTTATTGAAGAGCGATTTCCAATAAATTACTTCTGGAAGTAATAAGAAATGCTAAACACTATTTTCTACTTCAGTTAAACTACAACGACACAAACCGTGCATTTTAAGGCTGCCCTTAAACATTTGCATCTTGCCATCACGCAGCCCTTTTTGAACCCACTGTGAAGTAGTTCATGCAATGACCTTCCTGCTTCTGGCAGTATTGTCCAAAACGGCTTCCATTCTTCAGGGTCTGTCCAACCCCAGTCACCAGGCAAAAGGAGGTTTTGTACTGCAATCAAAGTCTTTTCCCCGTATCTCAATTAACTCAAATGGCTTTATTCTCTTTAAATCCTTTCCCCATACATATCCTCCTTGATTCACTTCCCTTCTTGTGTGTTGCACTAAGGCGGTCTTAGTTGGTGGAAGAGCATCAATACTGCTTTACAAAACAAGCGTTTGATGTGCCTGGTTTGATCTTCCTGAATGCTGGTCCTGTCATACAACAATACAGTGTATCATTCCAAGATGGCCGCACTCGTCTGAGATATCCGAGGGTTAAGCAGAAAGTACAAGAAATATTTTAGTTGCATCATCGAACACTTTTCACCTGTTCCAGTAAGAACGTGTTCCCCGTATTGCAAATGATGTATTACCACATCCTGTGTATGCATGGAACATCAGTAAATCTCAAGACCTAGTGATGCAGCAATTTCATGTGCAGGAATGTAACGATACTTTTGACCTGTACTGAATGTAACTGTACATCACCTAGCTTAGGCACTCATGTAATATCCAGTACAAATACATCAGTATCAACTGTACTCACTAGAATCTTTTTAAAGCCTCTTTTCACAGCATCAGCTGTGTGGAGCAATATGCGGGTATTTGCTTCCTCATGGTTGTAATGAGCCATATTATCCATTATAAGGAGCCATACTATCCATTGCAGGACAGGGCAAAACATATTTTCCAAAAGTGCTTAGCCTACTACCTGCTTTCCAAACATGGCAAGACTAGTGAATGCTTTGCATGAAAACTAAATAACTACGTTTTATTTTCGTCAACATGAAGATACTTTGCCCACCGCGCAGTTCACAGATAGGCTTGTTGTTTCATCCACCCTTCTTCTGATTCCTTTGCCACGCTTATTCCTGGCATGAAGCTTTAAACTGTTAGGACGGTAATCGTCCCAAATAATGTCACCCGAGTTGCTTTTTTGTAGCTGGCCTTCCACATATGGTAAGAAAATCTTCAGTGGATAGTTAATGAAGGTCTTAAATACAGTTTGCTTCGGTTTATGAATGTTACATGCACCATCCAGAATTATTGCATCAGTCTGTGGTGTTTCTAACCTGCCATCATCAGGTAGAAAAGGGGAGATAATTACAGTTTCATACCAAAAGTAAATTAATGTGTTTTGGCCATGCGGTCGTCTACTACTGTGTAGTGGAGTACACCAGTTTTAGATCAAAACTCTGTGTTTTAATGCTGTTCATGTTTTACGTATTTATAACTCAGTAGTACTCAAAGTGTTTTGTATTTTGTTGAAATCATGTTTGAGTAACTCTTTTGCTTGCAGCCAGATCCAAATGTGAAGGAAGCTGTACTGCCCAATGGTTTGGTGCAAGGACATGCTTACAGTATCACCAGCGTCAAAATGGTAAGTTTCTTTAAAAATATCTAGATAAACATGTATATTAATGATTTACATTGCCAGGAGTTATAAGGAGTTCTGTTCGGAACTACAATGTCTAAGCCGGGAATTTGTTGTTGGTAACTGTACAGTATTTTGTAACGAGTAATGGCTTTCTTCTGGTGCTGTTACGAAGTTTTATTTGTTGTCATGAGTGAAGAACTCCAACTGGATGTGGTCGTTCACAAAGCTGCATCCCAAAGAAAAGTAGTGGCAGGAGTCAGGCAGCTATCTTCTAGTCAGATCAGACTTGGGCTGGACATAGTGCCATTGTGCCAATGGTACAGGCACCCTTTCACTACCATACTTTCGGCACCCCTTTGGTTTTGGATTCCCTGTCCACTGATGACCTTTCCTTTCAGACTCAAATTCCCTTCTCTCATCTCCCTCCCTTTGCTTACGTTTTTAACGCATTCTTTAACTCCCCCCCCCCCCCCTCCCTCCTCACAAACGCATGCAAAATTTACTAAAATAGCATAACTTGAAATGTGTGTTAAAGAATGCACTCCGATGCCAGAATGACGGCAGAATCTTGAGCTCGACCCGGACTTTGCTTCTGCTTGGGGAGTTGAGAGTGCTTCCCCAAAACCCCTAGACGGTTGAAGGCACCGTAACTTTACCGGAGTTTCCTGTAAAACGCATGGCGCCCCTCCCAGGTCATTCAATGAATGGCACAGGCGCCCTTTCCTACCCAGTCCGACTCTGAGTCAGATAGTGGAAAAGTTTTCGAAACTTCCATTAGGAGTTATGCTGACTTTTTGGTAGACAACACGGTGATATTGGGAGCATTTTTGTCCCATTCTGTGTTTGCAAGGTTCACCAAGGTTTATATATATAAACTTGACATCATAATAATACATATGCAGAGACAAAAACGGGCTTCTTTTCTAGCCCGATTGGTTTGGATAGAAACTCAGTTACTTGCAATTTAAACCGAATCTTGTGCTTGCAACGTTATGAATGTAATGGGAGTAGTAATCAGAAGGGCC